>UELU01145736.1:31403-71951 GCA_900490025.1 Megastigmus dorsalis
GAAAAATCCAGAAAATCATCGGTGCGCCTCAATCGCAAAAATGAGATCGTGCTGCATCCCAGCGATTCGCGCGCATATTAAATCCCTGCAGCGGCAGCGGCTACGGGTGAAATTTCTCTCAGCTACGGACGCATGCCACGGTACGCGGCTATACGGGAAAGAAGGAACGTATTCCGTACGTCGGGGGGAAAAAAACTCGGCGTGCAGCGCGAGAGGAAATTGGAATGCCGGAAACGAGTGAAACTCTCCTCGCCTCGACGTCCAGCTATGCGATCTCGAGACTCCACGTATATATATATATATATATAGAGAGAGAGAGAGAGGAGAGAGAGATGGTTTCACTCGTGCAGCTTAGCGCCGCGACGAGCCGGACGTCCATTTTTTTTCGCTCTTATATATGCAGCGGCAGCATCAGCAGCATTTGATCCGCCGTACGGATAATACATCGAGGAAGTGAGTAGCTGCTGCTTCTGCACTGCACACATACACACACACAAACACTTATTTTCACCTATTTTTCTCGGCCACTCATGTGCATACAATATTCCAAGAGAAGTCGCTTATATACCAAACTAAAACATTTTTCGAAGTTACGTAAAAAAAGTGCATATACGCGACTGGTGTATATGGTGTATATATTATATAGAAAGTTTTTGCTGGAACTTTTTAATTGCAAGAGTAGGGACCCGCGATCACCGAGCACTCGCCACCTGCGTGTACGTGTGTGTGCAAAGATATAGAGCTGTTATTTTCTTTTAGAAAGTAAATATTGCGGCTAAAGCAAGCGAGAGCGATGGATTCGCTGTGATAAAACTGCTAATTCGAAGCCTCGACAAAACTGCTATAGAGCAGGCGGCAGTTGAAGAAATCGAAGGATCCGCGGCTGTATAAGCGGCGACGCGATCGCGCGGTCGGTGGGCACCGCGATAAGATCGCTGCGAGGAGGCTGCAGTTATATACTCCGATTATATTGTATACACAGCCGAAATAAGTTGTACGATCCGCATTTCGCTGTATATATAACTGTAAACTGATATTTCGCGAACAATCCTTTCTGTCCTGTGATATCTGGGAAATCTTTCTCAACGCTACAACAGATTCGTGCTAATTCATACGTATAATACGCTGTTATAATAGTATTTTAATTAATTGAAGCATGCACACCCACAAACGATGTATATAGAGGTAATATAAAGGCTTTCCTCGAAATCACGTGTCCCGCGGCTAAAGTCTCCAAGGATATTATGCGATATTAGTGCGTGCGACACGATATATTTATATTGTAACGTTCATGGCTTCTAATAATTTCCCTTAGCGTTATACATATATAGCAGCGAGTGACGCTGAAAACTTTTTATCGCCGCGCGGTCGCGCGCGCACAAACGTACTTACATAGTGTTGTGCTCCACTGCCAAAAAGAATCGATCGATTCGAGGTCGCGCCAAGGGTATAATACGAAACTTGGACTCTCAATGACGGCACGCTCTCGTATATATATATATGTATATATAAATGTGCGTCTGCTGGAGTTCATCGCCACCGCCTCTGTGTGTGCGTTGTTTCCATATGGGAGGAAAAAAATGTATGTGTTTGTATTATATGTATATGTATATATACATACGCCCACGTTTCCGTTCGATTCCGATGAAATTGTCGTTTCGCTCTGTGGATACGCTCTTTTTTCGTTATAGCGAGAAAGTTGTAAAAAAATATTACCCCGAGTGCGTTTAGAGCGAAGGATTATACGCGTGCGCGTGTTGTATATATATATATATGGTATGTAACGCCCACGAATGTCACTCTCGGGGGAAAATTTTTACAGCCGAGGATATCCGCGCAAAAAAAATATGATGAATTTCAAGAACGAATTTAACTAGCGCGGCGCGACGTTAAAGCGAGAGCCGTAAACGCGCACGGCGCTCGAGCAATTTCGCGAAATCTAATCCTTCCCTTTTTTTATGTAACTAGTGCACGTATAAGGTCCACCCTTGAAACTCCAAAGATTCGCGTATAACGAAGTTTTTTTTTTTCTTTCATTCCTTATTGTCCGCGCGCGCGCACACATATCGACTTACAACAAATTTTTGATTAAAGGTGCAATGTATATCGTTATACTCGGATCCTCGTACAAGCCTCGAATTATTTTCGAATTATCGCGCCCGATCGGAGACATTCTACGCTAAACCGTGGCGCGTGTGTATTAAACATGTAAATTGAATATATCCCGTCTTCTTCTCGCCTTATGCTTTCTATTCCCGGTGCGCCCCCCAACTATAGCTTTTATGCCACGCTAATTTTCGAGATAAGCCAAAATCAATTGCACACGCGACCGGCTTAAGCACACGTCTTTGATCTGGAACAGTCTATGGGGAAAAGGGGAAAAAGTTTTTCCAGCCAAAAACTTTCCAGGTCGAGTGTGTATCTGTACATATATATCCACGTGTGTAACCCCGCGCACCAACCATTAATTATTCTCCGGCGAAAAAGGCCATTAAACCGCGATATAAGAGAAAAATCGATAATTCTAGAGTCTCTTATCGCTTGCACATACATACACACACACACAGAGACAGAACTAGCGATTTAAATTAATCGACGCGGCAGAAGTGTAACGCGCGCGGCAAAACATCATTAATTAGAGGAGGCATCGCTCCTCACACTACTGCCACTACTCGCACACACGAGAATGGAAAATAAGTATAAGCAAGACAGTAAAAAAAAAGTAGAAGAAGAGGAAGAAGAAGCTTTCAGACGCCGCTAGCGCTCGATTTTATCGGCCGGCACTTACACACGCCCCAATTTTAATCAACGAATATGTATGCGCTCCGCGCGCTCTGCTGCTCTACCTCTCTTACCCTCCCCATATAACCAATTCCTGCACCGTCGACGCTTTTTCCTTCTCTCCCTCGCCACCTCTCGCCCTTATATAATTCTTTATCGGCTAGAAGGCTCAAGACGAAGAAAGTGGAAGAAGTGGCCGTGCATATCGCGAGGGTCGCAAACGGGGCCAGAGCACTTTTCGTCGTAGTATGGAACAATCTTATGTACCGCAGAGAATGCAAAATTGGAAGCCACAATACACATAGATCGTGTGTCATATGTATGTACATTAACTTTTGTATAATTGTCCACGCGGCGTGTAGTTGTTGTTATCAGAGTCGAGCATCGACGATTATGTCATGTGCAGTTTTTTTTTTCTCTCTCTCACTCGTCTAATGCGATTTCGCGGAAAAGAAGATTTCCAATGCGCCAATATATATAGTGGCGTGTTTTTCTTTTTTTTTCGTCGGCTTTTATTTATCCGGTAATATGCCGCTGCTGCACGGCAACCTTCGAACAGTTTAAAAGCCAAGGCGAAATGTATTATTCCTTGCGTTTCTGCTCTTTTATTTTTTGCTTTAATTTGCGAGTAACAATGAGCGCGCGCGCGAGAGAGAGAGAGCGGCCGTATAGTCTGGTGTAATAGGCGAGTAAATAAATTGGTCGTCGAGGTATTCTTTTAACGAGAAGGACGTAACGTCTTGGATAATGATGTACTTGGGTTTCGAGCAACTTTTTGAATGAAGCAATGGCAATTTAGTTTGACAGGGCCGTATCGAGCTTGGAAAAAAAATAAAGAACCGAAATGAATTTTGAATCTTGCAAATTGCTCCGAAATTGCGGTGCACAGAATCGGTAACCATCGATTACCCAAATATATTCCATCGCGCCGAAAAACATATACCTTGCACGTAAAACACTACGTTCGTCGATGCTCGCCACTGTCGATTCTCCACAAAACCACATAATATACATATGTATTTAGACGGCATATAGCCATGAAAAAATCCAGGGAAGAGACTCAGGGGCGGAACGGAGATCAACAACACACCGCGAGGACGCGTATGGGGTATGTATGTATGTACGGGTGCATCGACACATACACACCCCGAGATATTATATACAAAGAGCCACTCACTCGATGAAAACTCCAGCGGCTGTGGCAGCGGCGGCGGTGGCGGCGACGGCAGTAGTTCTTCTCTCTTCCTCCACCAACAAAAACTCAAACTCTAAACCAAAAAAAAAGGTCCGCGGATACGGTGCACTGCAGAGGCGAACGAGAACGGTGCCGCAGCTGCTCCGAGCAAAGTCGGCCCTCGTCGAGGTGGCGCGAAAGAACAAAAAAAAAAACACAACACACTCGAAAAAACGAAGAGGAAGTGTGTTCGTGTATAGAGGAGGAATGAGCGCGCGGACTTTCGGGTGCACGCGGTTCGTCGTAAGGTTCGTGTGACGCCGGCCGAGGGCGAACTGGAGACTCTCGGCTGCTCTGCTTCTGCTCCGCGATGCTGCTGAGAGAGGGAGAGAGAGAGAGACCGAGCGAGAGAGTTTCTGTTTTGTCGTGCGCGCGCGCTCTGGTGTCGGATCGTGGCGGTAATGGGCCGCTTCTCTCTCTCTCTCTCGCTCTCGCTCTTTCTCTCTCATACTGCCTCCGTAGCATAATGATCCCCGCTATATATACGTATATATTCGTTCGCTGGCTGCTGTAGTGGGAGTAAGGGAGATAGAGAGTTAGAGAGAGTGTATGTGTGTAATAACGTATACGCGTGCACGGAGGCTTGACATAAAATTTTTACGAATTAATTAACCTTAACCCCTTTGGAGGGTTGTGTGTAATTGTGCGGGGGTGAGAATTAGGGAGATCGGGTGGGCGAGTGTCCCGTTAATGATGGAATTCGCGATGAAAATATTTGTGGCGTATGTGTGTAAAGAGTCAGACGCACGTGTCTACTGTGTGTGGGAAGAAATATGGAAATTATGCCTTTGCGAGAGAGAGAGAAAGAGAGAGGATTTAATCCCCTTGTGGCTTATATGTACTACTGTGGCGTTGGTTTTTCTTGCGGGATATATATATATATATATTATATGCTGAAGGTGTGGGGTGACTTTAATTATATAGGATCGCGAGAACATTAATACCTACACTTTGTGCGCAACTGGTTTAGGTTTTTTGGCACGAGAGGGTACACGTTATACTGTGATTGAACGATAGCAGGAGAGCATTGCTGTAGACTGGAGGGGCGATAACGAAATCAGCTGTCAGTTTTCAGTGAGGAAAGAATAGTAATTTTTAGGGTAGCTATAGTCACTCGGCCGTCTGAATATGAAGTACAAATAAAAATTGATAAAGGATTACAAACATTTTTTAAATGCATCATGGGAAATGTGAACTTAGTAGCTCCGGGATAACAATGAATATTTTACTATCGGTAAGAGGAAACCAACTCCAGCTTATATATATTTCATCAAAGAGCGCGAATTCATGCAATGACCTATCCTATCCCACATAGACGGAATAAAGCGGACCATCTCTCTCTCTCTCTCTCTCTCTCTGATCCTTTGGTCTCCTTCTGTTATTTGTCCCTCTCGCTCATCCTTTTATGATCTACCATTTGACAGACAGATAAGTAATGGATGTCAGCGAAATGGCCAATATTGCAGAGGAATTCCCCGCGGACGAGACGATTTTTTATATACATACATCCGATTATAATCCGTAGAATTTAGTATAATGGATTTTATCGATCTGACAAATTTCTATTCGTGAGCTATTCGTCAGCTGCTGGAGGAGGAGATTTTCAGATGAAAAATTCAACGATGTTTTATGGGATTTTTGAAAACTTCTCGCTCTTGAGGGATGATGTAGAATCGCTTTTCCATTGGAAAAACATTCATTCCAACTATTGCGATGGTTATTGTAGATTTGACAACTGCTAAATTAATCAACAATTGTTTAACAACAAGCATTATTAAAAAACTAAGTAAAAGAAGATTGCATCATCTCCACTTTTCTATATTATAGGATCAAACTCGTTATACTCGAGATAGGGGTAAGCTATCGAGGTAACATTTGTTTAATTTTTTGCTCAACATAAACAAACATTCAACTTGAGAATAAACTATGCGCCGCGATCAAGGAAGTTCAAAAACAAGGGTCAACACGCGCAGACCCGCACCGACAGCATTTGCGAAGGCTGCAATTATCGTCACTGCGAACATTCACGGGCATTATCTCGAATTGTCAAATATATGCACATAGCATATTTATTTATAGGAAAAAACTTTTATTTCTATAATATGAATATACGTTTAAAGCAAACAAAGAGGAAATTCAATTAAAATTAAAGGAGGATATCCCGACATTGGCCCCTATTGGTATTACAAGGGAAAAGTACGAGACTTGTACATCATTATTTTAGAGCGTATAAAAGGCATTTAATTTAAAAAATATTAATTAACTCCTGTACTTGACGGGAAATGTTAAAAAAAAGGCGAAAAAGATTTTTCCCTATTATTAATACATGAAAGTAGAAATAGACAAGTACAGAAAGACCCGATATTCAATCAATTTTTAAAAAAATTTTCCATTGTGTAAAAGAGTCCACTTTTTTTTTAAATTTAATATTTTTCATGCTCTACGTGACAATGTAAGTTTCGTATTTTTCCTCTAAAGACTTTATTATATTTTTATTTCGCTGGGAACCTCCTTTGAACGTTGTAGGTTTTTAAAGAACCTTTATTCGTGTTTTGCGACGCATAAAACGAATACAAAGCGCTATTTTATTTGAAAAAGTTACTCAATATTACGCATTTTGCGTTGTGCACATAGGACCGATGATAAAAATTTTATCAAACTTTGTTTTTTCGGATATATTCGTCAAAAATTATTTGCACGCATGCACACACACATTCGGTAACACAGTAAAAAAAGCGGTGTATTTAAACGCGCGGCGCAACACCGTTACGCGCAGGAGCAGCTGCTTCAAAGGTGCGCGCGAGAAAAAGATGCTGACTGTATCTTCAGCAGCGGATCTCCTAGCAAAGATAGCGATTCTGACCTCGAGCGAGGCATAATACAATGCGCATCAGTCGGTGCACATACACACACATACACACATACACGTACAGGCACACGCCCGGCTGTGTACAGTCGAAATATTCTGACGATCATTATACACATATACGCGGCGGTCACTTCCGTTTCCGCTTCCTGGCGCACACGTTGCACACGCGGCGGCCGTAACGGCGAGCTCTTCGCGCGGCAGCACTTCGCTCTTCGTTACATCGCTAATTTTCATTTATTATTGCCCTCGTTAGTTTTCATTTTTAGTCTGGGACTACATAGACTTGCGCTTGTGCTTCTCGCGAAGACTGGGATTTCATTGAAACAAGGGATGATGATGATGATGATGATGACGATGAGAAGACTTTCTTTTCTCTCGAGCGAGAGGGAAGGTTTATAGCAAATTGCTTGGCGATGCAATTTTGCTTTTTAATTTCCTGGTCGGATTGTGCGCGCGTGTACAAGCGGCGCGAGATTGTTTGGTATAAAGAGCGAGTACGAATTATTTCGTGACGTAATATATCGGGTGGTTAGAGGAGGAAAGGAATTTTTCGTATAATTGAAAAATGACGGTGATGTATGTGCACGTGTAGTGAGGATGATGTGCGTAGTCTGGTTGGATTGACGGTAACTACTTTTTTGTGCTTTCTAATCATCTTTGAAAATTAACGAAATGGAAACAAGTCAATTATTGTAACTTAACGTTCCATATAGAATCATTGTAAATGATATTTCAAATATTAACATGTTAATCCTTCTATAGAGATACGAAAAATAGATGATTTCCTTTTACGGATAATATACGTAGAAAACCACAGCTACCGTAAAAAAAAACAAAGAATTCAATAAAGTAGTTTCTATTATTAGCGGTCGGCGCAGAAAAACCGTTAGCACTGCGCTTGTAAATATTCATGACCCACTTGAGTAGATTGTAGATGCAATGCATATATAGCGTGCCGCATGAGCCGGGCGCGTATAGTCTTGTCAATTCTGCATCTTATCTGCGCGCAGGCCACAAGTGATTGCCCATTAACTAATAAAGAGAGCTGAAAATTGAATTGAAGCCCAGGCCTTTTGCGATTTTTTCGCATATCGCAAAGTGGTCTCGCGCGCTAATTGGCGAATTAAGCCATCTCCGTCCGAGGCATCCTTTTCATCGGTCGCGCTGTTTCGGAACATCGAGAGCGACATCGTGTTCGTATTATGGATAAAAAATATGAAATTGAAATTCAACTCTGAATTTATTACGCATATCTCGTTAAAGTCGAGGTGAATTTAATAGATTTTAAATGTCCCGCGGTAGCTGGTCGAGTTTTCTACCATCTCGCAGAGCCAACAAAAGTTTTCAGCTTCGAAACCCACGCGCAAACTGTCAGTAAATATATATTGTCATAACAAGTTGAACATTGTTTCCCCGGAACTTTCCTTTATAGATACTTAGTAAAAGTCATATAATAATAGCTCGCTCTATACAATTACCCACTGCAGCTAACATAATTCTTCAATTAAACACAACATTAACATAGCATACTAAAAATCCCAAAGAAAAAAAAAGAAAAGGAAAAATGCGGCCCTTTTACCTCGCAAACTCCCAATTTATTTCGTTCGCGCTACACATACACACGCGCAGCCCTTAGAGCTTCGCCGCACACCGCAATAAAAATAATTGTAAAGAGAGAAAGAAGAAAGTCTCGACACACAATGGCCGCACGCGCCAACTGATTTACGACGATCGCACACAAACACACATACACAAACACACAAAGGAAAGTCTCGACTTCGCCAAAAAAAAAAATAGCGACGAAAAGTCGTGGCGGCGTTATACGGCGAAAATCGTCGGTTCGTTAAGGCGACACCGGCGCATAACGATTAGGAATTAGAGTACTCGAGAGCTGGGCGAGAGGAGAGGAAGTGGCGGATGTTAGGCGAGAGAGACAGAAAGAGAGAGAGAGAGAGAGAGAGCGAGAAAGTCACCTCCGTATACCTATACAGAGAAAGGCGGGACGCCGACGACGACGCCACACACACACGCACGCGCGCGCGCGCGTAGAGAGAGAAGGGAGGTGTTGCTAAAATATCGACCGACCAGCCCGCCCGCAGCAATATACACAGGACCGTACGTATACGCAGCTTCTCTCTCTCTCTCTCTCTCACTTATTCCGCGCGTTCCTCTCTTGTGCATGAGGCTTGTTTATGGAGAGACACGCGCGAATAAGTAATGAACTTTGCCGCGGCGCGCTCTCTGTGTCGAGGCTCGCTGTCGAACGTGTTGATTTTCGTGCGATGGCAAGATGCTGTGCAGTGACGCGGCTCGACTTTCATTGTACGCGAGCTTTCCCCTCTTACGATTTTTGTCTATATGTATACTTGGGGGTTCAGCAGAGTTGTGAATTTTGAAAAGGATAAAATCGCTAGACGAAATCAATCACTCATAAACGTGAAACGAATCGATAGAGTTTGATTTAAATGGTACGCGGGGTTGACAAGTGAAATGATGAATTTACCTCCCCGAGGGGTATGAATACCCAGGATTGATTGAAAATTTTGTGTATTATTTCCTCTTTCCGCATCGACGAGTGCTTTCAGCGTGTAATTGATAAGATATGCTAAGCATTCAAAATACTTTGTGAATTAAAGTATAATAATAACATTAAGTCTATTATTCTATACGAAAAAACTTCAACTATATTTATCCTTCACTGTCACACCTTTATATTCCCATTAGATATTGTACCAATTGTAAGGAAGCGAGGAAAATACAGCATACACCACCATTTTTCTTTATAAATAAGATCAATCATCAAGAACCCATTTCTCTTGTCTCCCGTTAACGACATCAGAAGCACCTCAACACCGCAGCTAATAAAATAAAGAGCACACTGGATTTTCCCCACCTGTAGACGGGCACATTACTTCTCTCCCCTCCACGAAATATCCTGCCAACAGCTCCAAAACTCATTATCTCGAATCGCGCCAACGTCGGCCAAACTTGTACACCAAACGACAGATATAATACATACACACACACATAGGGCAAAAGAAAAAAGTCACCGCGGAGAAAACAAACATGAAAAAAGGAAGAGCTCCTACTCGAAATGTCAGGCACGCATCGATCGATGGTCGCGAGGAGCTTGGGCGTATAAGAGTACAACACACGCCAAGCATCGGGAGGCGTGCGTCCACATAAATCCGTGCGAAAGAAAAATCCAGGATCGTCGCTTTTTTTCCCTTAATGTGCGTGTGGTGCGGGTAGTTTTTCGTGCCTCAGCCTCGTTTCTTTCTCTTATACGGTATATAGGAGCTACCCACCCCCCGCGGCTTTCTTATGAACTCGACCTTTATGCCCGATCCTGTGGTGTTATTCGCGCGCGATGAGACACGGCTAGGGGCGCGCACGTTTGTTTTTAGGGAGGTTAAACGTGAGCTTTTCTAATTCGGGATCGGTGACGGTGTGTTCGTTGATAATCTCGTGTATAAATAATGTAATCTGACCATTCCTATTGCTGCGCTTTATTGTGCGTATGGCTATTGATAATTCGATTGGGGAAATAACGTCGCAAGGCGATTGTGAGTAATAGGACAGAATTTAGGTATGGAAATTTCGTATTTGATTGATTAATCGATACAGCCATTTCCGGGATGTATTAAAATAATTTCGTAAACGTATTATTATATGATATTTTTAGCCATTTGATTCTATTGATTTCTATAGCTTAACCAATATAAGCATTATAAAATCTTTATTTATATCAAAAATAAAATTGATAAATTTTCAAAGACTGGAAGATGTCAAATGTCATCAGAGCCGCTAATCTGAAAATTGAGCCTGGCTGAACGAAACCAAGTTATATTCCTAACGGTAAAATTAAAGCTTCAAACGTATTTACCCCCATAACAGTATTTTTCGAATGGTCAACGGATTGCCTGATTGACTTGAAACTTCGCATGAATATTTATAATCACATTTCGCTGCTGCATGATAAAACACTTTTATTTTTTTTCTCAAATTTGTTTTTCTCTGCTACAGAGTTTCATAAAATTGGCTTTTAACTTCCGCAAATCTCCGGTTATCGTCATGATTTTGGATTTGCACTGGACTGCATTTGTAAACTATTTTCTATTTAGTTTTTCGTACGACAGTTATAAGATTTAAAATTATTTGTGAAATTTATTTTAATGAAAAATTGCTATACATCAATCAAACTGCAGCATCCACGTACACACAATAATTTATGTAACACCCACCAAGCAAACCAGATTTCTACTATACGAAATCAAGCAAACGATCGCTACAGTATAAGCGACATATCTAAATTTCAAATATCCTCTCCAAATTTAATTTTAATAGCAAACAATCTGGGAAAACATAGTCAGCGTCTAACCAACACCGTACGGTGTTTGTATACACTAATACCGGAGAGAAGAAGATTCCTCGTAGGCAGGAAAAATGGGTCCCTCGGAACTTAATCTCCCGTCCATCGGAACTTTGACGTCGTCTTTGTCACTCTACGCCCACGCTTAACGTTTAATCGTCTCTCTCCCGCTTTTTTAATCCTTCTCCTGTGCTATGCATCGGCTTTGATTCCCTCCGTCTCTCTTTCTCTCTCTTCCTGTATTTTTAGCTCTTCTCTATATTCCAATAAAGAGACTCTTCTATGACACGCTGTGTCAAAATGTATAATTCACTTTTATTTTGAACGTCTCCCCAGTCATTATAAATTCAATCATGTCGCGCGTACTGAGAAAAATAACTCGGTGTTATTATATTTTAAAAGATCGATGGGTGAGCTTGATGAAAAAATGGGAGGTTATTGAATTAAAGTATTGAAAGAGTCCAAATTATACGCTTCTCGGAGAAATGATATTTGGTTTTATATTGAATTTGTATTATAAAAGATGCCCGCGTTATGAAAGTACAATGAAAATTGTACTCGCTTTTTTCCGTTGCGCCCTTCCCTTTGTGGCAAAAGATCTCGGGGCGTTTCGTCGGGTTTTCCCGATATTACACGCCGCATTTATTGACAAGCCTTGACCTTATGCAAAAGCGACCTATGTGTATGTATAAACGTGCGCGTTTAAGCATATGCATTTTTTTCTGCGGCGGTATTACGTCCAACGAATTTTTAGAAGCTCTGTGTGTGACTTCCCTCTCGTGTTATTCCAAGTCTGAGTCAGGTTTCTCGTCGTAGCACGAGAACCAGTTATGATAGAAAAATTTTAATCCCTCGCACTGACGCTTGATATTCGAACTTTCACTTTACCAAACTATAGCAAACTGTGCACAACAGTACTAGTTCAGATCAAAGTTAAATTGTACAAAAAAGTTAATTAAAACATTGGGGGGGATTAGTTATTATTGATTAAGTTTTTTTTACCAATATCGGATTAAAGCTCGTAATCAAATTCGAACTATAATAAAAACAAACTGACGGAAGTATCCCGCTAAAAAAAAAGATGTAAATGAATCAACAAACGCTCACGGATTAAAAAAAAATCGCGATATAATAGTTCGCTGCCACTCTCACTGATCAACTCTTCGGCAGATCGACACACTATCCCGATATCAATTCGAGAACAGTTTTCCGTCCAGTCGGACACAAACACAGCAAACTTTTTTCCACCTCCCGTTGACCCAGATTCGTTTGGCCAGGAAACAATAGCGAGGAATCCAATTTTCTGCTCCTTGTACCATCTTCCCAATGTTTCCAGTCATAGATCGATTTTTAATCACATAAAGGTATATTCACGGGGATTCCTTTCCTCTGCTGTTCAAGTATGAGTTGTATTGTTCCTTGGACGAAAAAAAAACTGTCGCTTGTTAATTATGTTCGAGTGTATATATGCATCCGATATCTATAGCGAGTTTTACTTCGGTTCTGAAGCTCGATTTAAATTGTAAAGAATGCGTGATTATTGGAGTTCCATGCGCATCGTTATTCCAGGAACGAAGTCAGATATCAGTAGCTCGGCATTTGACATCTTTTAATTTCCATATACTAAAGGCAAATTTTCACTTCGGATATATTTATATGCGAATAATGAATTGTGAGCCTCATTAGATACCCTTATTGTTTTGTACGGCACACTGAAATCAATTACGCACTGAATAAGCTTATTCATCAATATAATATCGGTTAAAAATTAATGAATGTTATTATGAATCTGTCGAGATGCCGAGACACTGAAAAATCATGCATCCACGAATCTTCGTGAATGCTACGTTAACTCATTTTTCTTTATTAAAATAGCATAAAACATTGCACTAAACAACCGCATTTCCAGCATAAATATCACTCCAAGGCAAATCCATCTTCGAGCGACTCGTCGCACGAGACCAGAATCAAAGGCAGTGCACTGCACACCTTTCAAAATTTCCACCTGTCTCGAGAGCCGCGCACCGTCGCATATACGCACACCTGCGGCCGTCTAAACACACGAGCCGCGAGTTTATCATTTTTGTTCAGGGTAGCAGCCGCCATCCGCCTTTCCCTTCAGCTCGATATCGCTGAAAAGGATGAAATGAGAGAGACACAGAGAGAAAGTGGCGACGTGAAAAGAAGAAGAAAAAAAAAGAGATGAAGCAAAAGCCGGACCGGGGAAAACGTCGAGGCGGCGGCAGCGGCGCGTCGCTTGAGAGCTTCTCTCGCTTTTGTGTACCTAAGGGTCCAGACTCTCCTCGTCTCCCAGCAGCAGCAGCAGCAGCAGCAGCCGCTTTTCTTTCTTTCTTCGAAGCGTTTTTTTCGCCGCCGCTGCTTTTCATATAGAGAAGAGCTGTTGTCGTAGTCTCCATGCACCTCTCGATGTGCGCGCGTTTTCGCAAGTACTGTGCGCAACGAGAGCTTTTGAGCGCTAGAGATCGCGGCGTTTCCAAGAACAGCCGATGGGCTTTATCTTGCAAATTTTATAGAAAAAAAGCGCGGGTGACGGCGCATGTGCAGAGCGCGCGGGACCTTTGCTATATAAAGGTCTGGAAGAGTGACAGCGGTTTTAGTTGTACGCTGTTGCCAGTGTATACAGAGGAAAATGTGCTCTCGGAGCTTTGGAGCGTGTTATTTCACATTCGTGCTTGTCTGGGTATTATATATTCGAGCGTTAGCTAGGATGGTAATATCGTAAATTGTTTCGAATTCGGCGTTCTGCATACATCGCGGCATAATTGTTAATCGAGACTACAACCATTATATTAGTGTCTGCGGGACCGAATCAATAATGCTATACAGTATATATGAAATAGAATGGGCACAATTGCAATCGCAACTACACATAATTCAACTCTACGCCCGTGTAGTCGATAGACATTAAAAAAGGGAGAGATCCTCCTCTCGCAAATAAGCCGCATATGAAAAACTGAGCTCCGGGCCGTCTAAAATTGGGCGGCGGCCTTATCCGCCTATAACTCTGCTCCTATTTAGCCAACATCTCGACGTATCGACTGATTATCCGCAGAGAGAAAGAGAGAGAGAGAGAAAGAAAAACAGTCCTCCGCATTCGATAAATACGCAAAGTGAGAGCTGAGTTCTAAATTTATTCGTCTGCCTCATTAAAATTTTCTCGCTGCTGTCGCTGCTCCTGATGTTGCCCCCGCCATCGCCTCGTCAATTAATTATGCACGCTAATCAATAAACGGGGGCGCCCGAGAACTCTTTCTCGCCCCTCCTCCTCGGCTCCGTAGCAGCAGCAGTGGCAGCTTATTCCATCAGTCAGAAATCACGAGTTAACGAGCCAAGACAATATTTGCCCAACTCTCGTAAGCCACTTGTCTCTTTCGAGCTGCGAGGGGGATAACGATAAAGAGCCCCGACACACTCGAAAAAAGACAGGAGTTTCCTGCCTTATCAGACTTAATAAATCATGAGAACTGCGGTGAGCTGTTGGTCAGCTTGGAGATATCTGACTTACCGACTAGCGGCAAGTGTTCAGGGTGATGAGATGGTGAATGAATAGCTGCCGGTAAGGTAGCGATATTGTGTGATTTTCAGTTCTAACGTTGTGGCGAGTGGTAAGTGTACGTGGATTTGGTGCTACCTTCTAGTGGAGGGTAGTTATCAGCTGTTTTTTGTATTGGTAAGGTAGTTTTTGAATATTGGAAAATCGAAGATGTTAAATTATTGCATTCTATATTTTCAATTAATTCTAAGTTATACCAATAATATGTAAAAAACAACAAAAATTTATAAGGAGACATAATCATTTTTACAAGCACAAAATAATTTTAGTGATTAATAATAAATTCATACGAAGCTGTAATATTAAAATCTATATCCTGCTGTGATATAAAATTTCCATTTGCGTAAAAAAGAATAATGTTTATGAGATGGGGATATTATTTTTATGCACTTCCACGTACTTCTTAGAAGGAAAGTGCACATTCTGCACTTTATTATATGAATCTAGACCAAGTCCTTAATAATCAATCAGAATAATAAGCTTAATGATCCCTTGTGTACTTAACTAAAGTAGCATGACGCTCTCACAGTAAAAAAGTGGCAATCAACAGTTCTAACAAAATCATAAGCCCCGATTGAATTTTCAATTAAGCGCAAGATATCGCTGAATAATTCTCAAGGATCAGAAGGAAAGAGAGAAAAAGTAGACGGGTGAATTAAAGTAAAAGTGGCGGGTATTGAACCAAGTTTAACTAATTGTAAGTCTTATACTATTATAATAAATCTTAAATTATTTGTATGCGATATGAAATTTCCTTAGGGCATTTTAGTAAATAATAAAGACTTACGTTCATTAGGACGGCAAAATGAAGCAAAGCACGTATACATACCTGAAAAAAATAAAAGAGTATTATTAATAATTGATAACCTTTCATAAAATTTGTGCTGCAGTGAGAGCATAAAGTCCGCGTATTCAAGAATTATTCATAAGTGTTAATGAATGTGGATTTGAGCTCGGCGAAATGAATGTCTCTTAATAATAATTGATGAATCCGTTATTTAAAAGACTAATTACAAAACTCTAGTTTAAGAAAAAAAAATACCTTTTCGCAAGTGTATAAAATGTTTATTAAAGAATAAAATTTATTCAAATATAAATAAGCGAAAACTTTCCTCTTTCAAGTATCTATTATTAAGTATATTACTAGATAATACAATTAAAACATTTTTTGAACATTTAAATACGCAGCTCATTAATAATAAACTTTAAATGTATTCATTCAGAGAAAAGTTAATTGTATGAACTAAAACTTTTATTAATCAATACAAGTTCAAGTTCAGACACGAGTTGAAAGATAATCGTAGGAATAATTAATAATGAATAATGCTGATGATGCTAAATTATTGAATGTTACTCAATTTGAAAAAGATATTATTTTAGTATTGTTATACCGAATAAATAAATAAGCACTAAAATAAGTTATATATGTACTCGTTTATGTGAATTGTAAGAACTCATGTTTTAAATTTTATATGAACATTTTATTCGTTTAATAAAGGTACGTATAACTTTTCTAATAAATAGAACTTACATATACGCATTTATTGTGTGTTTTATGATTTCACGTTATAAACATTTGTGTAAAACCGCCATTACATAAGCTTGTTTGAAATTTTACAGGTAGGCATAAAATACTCTACACAGAAATTTTGTTTCATTACGTATTTAAAAGAAAAAAAAATTATACCCCACTCACATTCAATAAATATCAGCCATACCTATAACGCCAGAAACATCTGTTTGTAGTAGATATATGCAGAGTTGGGCAAGACAAGCCACATTTACACATGCTGCTAAAACTCAGCTGGGTCTTAAGAATCCTATTAATGGAAAATGAATGTTATTCTCTGTCTCTCTGTGCAAACTCACGTCTGTAACTGTAAAACCCGTGGAGCTTTAATTTCAGGTGAGCTTAAGTTACACGTGCGGGGTAATAGAGAAAAGGAGGTCAGAATTTTAAAGCAAATTAGTCTGCGCGCGCGCGCGTCTCAAACGCATGGCTCCGATACTTAATTAGATTTTATTTCAAAAGCAAGATTAACCTGAACCAGTTTACATCCTGCGCTACTAAAACTCCTGACAGACTGTATAGTGTGATCCTGGTATAATATCTAGTTCAGCGATCTTTTTTTCTCCAATAGCGTTAATGTGTTTTAGCATAGTTCAGAATTCAATTAATTAGCATCCTATATACACATCATAGCCTTAAATTTATGTATAGTTGCTATATAAACAGAGAAATATTCAAGATCAATCCACTCTTCAAAAAAAAAAAAAAAAAAAAAATGACGCACAAGCAAGAACATCGCATTTTTGCAAGTTGATACGCGAGTGGTTGTCTCGGCATCTTCTCTCTCCGAGATACGAGGACCTGATAAATATCGTATCTCCCGGAGATCTAGATGTTTTCCACGACTGAGATATCCCCCCCCCCCTCTCTCACTCTTTCCTTGTGCAGTTGTTGGTCCAGCCTCGAGAATAGCGATAGAAACAGGGAGAAGGGAGGAAGGAGAGAGAGAGAGAGCGGCACGAGAGCGAGTTACTTTCTAGCCCGAGGCGCACTCGATATGCTCTCGCGCCGAGATATAAAGTGCAGGGACTGTCTCTCTTTTTCCCCGCAGCTCCTCGTCCCCACTCTCTCTCGCGCGCTGCTAGAAGGTTCTCTCTTCGAGTTTCGCACGAATTTCTATGCGCTCGCGACTCTCGTAAACATATATACGCGAAGACTGCGCGCGCGCGCTGCACTTGAGTTTTCTATGCGTGCTAAGCTGCATTCTCACGCTGGGCTGTGGCCTGTCTCTGTCCGTATAGATATATACACGCACTTTTCTCCGCGTATCTGTCTTGGATTATGCGCGAGGCTTATTCGCATGTAGGTATACTTATCTCGGTTTTTTTTGTTCAGCGCTTTGCATTTTTAGTGTTTTCATGGATTTTGCAATGTTATTGAACTGTTTTGATTTTCTTGTTTTGATGGCTTTTCTTTGAACGAGGGTATTTTAACTAAGCATTATTCATGCGTTGCAGAGAGAGATCGATTAATCATAATTTTCAGTATAATAATGAAGGTTTGAACCTTGGTTTCTAGAATTTATTTCTCTAGTTCAATAAAATGTCTGCCATTTGTCAAAGTCTGCGGATTGATTTTCGAAATACAAATAAATAATATTTTTTATACCTGCATAACATAACGTCGTTTCTGTGCTTATTTAAAAAAAATATATTCAATAAGTTTTACGGATGACATGATATAAAATTGTATTATTCATGTATGTTAATTTCAAGTTTTAATATAAAATATTCCAGGTATTTTTAAAAAAAATGTATATATATATAAGTAAATTCTATATGAAACAAGAGCCCTTTGTACACTATGAAATTAAAACAATGCGCTCATTTTTCAATGGAAATGAAAGAAATCTAAAGAAAAATATCTAATTGGATTGAAGCCCAGGAGTTTGGATCTCTAATTAAATTTCTACAAAAGGTATTATTTTGCTCCAAACTTATTAGCAGGAAATAATGAACGAACAAGTGGCGAGATGCACTTTAGCATCTAATTAAGTAGTTCTTAATCTCGATCTCCATGTTTATCTACTCTACTTCTTCGGCATCCTAGGAGTGAAACCAGAGACAATGTATTCAGTTGACAACGGCGCAGATTCAACGGGTGACAGCTGCTGTCCCAAGAAAATATCACGAATATCATAAACGCCAGAGCTCTTGAATTTCACGCCCGTTGAACCGCGATTCTCCAAGCGCATTTTATTATTACTTTCCAATTTAATACCTTAGCGCACTTGAAATAATTAAAAGTGGGATGTAGGTTAGGTTTGTAAGAGCAGCGAAAAGCTGCAGTCCCCCTGTACTTAAAGCTCGCTAATTAAATTTTACTAATTAATATATATAGAGAGAGTGAGAGAGAGAGAGAGAGAAAGAGAAAGAAAAAGAAAAAGAGACCCCCATACTTTTTCGCATAATGCACCACCGGCTGGAGTATTCGATCAATATGGTCTCTGGAATTGGAAAGAGAGGTTTAATGAAAAATTCCAATAACAATGAAAGCCAGAGCAAGAAGCTCGAACCGCTTTTCTCGCACTCTCGCTGCAACCAGTTTTAACACTTTCATTTTTCTCCCGTAGCTCATCTCTCTCTGCTTTTCTTATTTCGTTTTAGAAATTGCGCGACAACATTCTGCCGCAAGAGTGAAAATGCCGAGCGTAGCGTGCGATTTCACTCTCCGTGGTATTTTTTTTTCTTTCTCTCTCTCTCTCTCTCTCCCTTCTTCGCCCATTAATTGTGCTTTCAGCTGTGTAATTATCGTAGGCACATCGGATTCACATGCTGCAGAGACTCCTCGTTTCTTAAACATCGCTAACACACACGCGCGCGAGACAGTTACCTAATGGCTTTTCGCGAGTCCATGTGCTCTACTAAAAAAAATGAGGAGAGGACACCGCCGGTGCGCTGTTTTCATAATAGGATTTCGCGATTTCTAGGGTGTCTCGGGATATAAGCGAAGCTGCAGCTGCGAAATTAGCGAGTCGTTGCCTTGATTTAGGATATATTTGTAAACAGATCGGGCAAAACGTTCGTAAGTGGAGGGAACGTTTCGTTTGGCTTGTATAACGCAGTGTATTATTCTATCGAGCGATAATTGATGATTCGCATTATGTTTGAATATTGGATGCGCTGTGTTGGTATGTATCTGCCTGGTTATATAAGAAGATCGTGATGCCTCCATCGACTGAAGAAGATCGTAATCTGCTTGACTGATTCTTTTCTCGGTTGTGCAAACCTCTTCGAGTTTTTTTTATAATTGTTTTAAAATCTCGCTACTAAAATTTACTTGTGAACGAAAATCGAAAAATTAACATTTTTCTGAATATATAATGTGAACTCGTTGATGGCGAAATTTGCTGAACAAAATACATAATTGATCTCTATAGAGACCCGAAAATTTGGAATTCTGTACATGTTATATATATTTATGTGTCTTCGTGTAACCAGCGCCTTTTACATAGTTTCCGAATTTATTACTGAAACACGTGGCGCGCGCCCTCGCCTCCTCAAAAAGTTAAATTAATAAAATTTGATACCTGAATTTCCGTTAAAATTTCAGACATTTATCACCGTGTCAAATTCGTTAAAACCTTGATCACCTCTAAAAATAAACTATTGCGAATGCCTGGTCCTCTCTAACGGTGAAGTATACCCTGCACAGACGCTAAATCGAGAACGTTACCTCTAAAAGTGAAATGAAAATCCTCGCATAACTTTCGTGTTAAAATCAATACCATAAGCCAATGCAATTTCAGATTTCTTTTACCGAGACACTTGCGTAAGCTTGGTGTTCGTGCTTGGACATTCTCGTCTAATTGGTTACTCGCGGTGATTTTAAAGAAAGATTGTCAAATGCCTTAGTATTGGGTACTTTATTTTTCTTGACAAAATATTTTGCCTATTTTTCTCAAAATGTTTCTGAATTTATTTTGCAATTTCAATTTTATGGCCAATTTAGCAATTACATCATTTATATCCAATTTGTTTGTTACCTAAACTCTACTCGAGCAATCTATACAATTGACATTCTAAAAACATCGTCTCAACCTGCACCATAAAGAAATGGTGCACTATCCTTATCCCCCTCGAGACTCAATTGCATCCATCCCAATAATCCCTCACCCGCCAATAAAATTAAAAGCTTATAAGCAACGGGATAAGCGAACGGGAGACCTGCAGAAAAAGCCATCCGTCATTCATCAGCAAAAAATCTCAAGAAGCTGCAGCGCGCAGACACAGGCATTAGCCGAAGGAAGGTAAAGAAGAGAAACGACAGCAGCAGCAGCAACAGCAGCTCCGTCGCGCACCTGTTTCCCGAGCCCTCTACATCCTATATCTTTTCCAAGTACTGGCTACGTTGCGTTATATGCTGCTGTTGTTGTTGTTGTTGTTGTTGTGCAAGTCCCACGTGTACGTGTGCGGGGTGAGCACATTCTAAATGCCGCGCGCGTACGCCTCATCGGTGCAGGCTCGGTCGCCAATTGGCCGTTTCGCTGCGCTCCACTGCGCTTTTCCCTTTGTATATCGCGTACAAATATATATACATATACATATGCATCTACAACTATCGACTCGCGCATCTCTCTCTCTCTCTCTCTCTCTCTCTCTCTCTCTGTGCAGAGAGAATGCCGGCCGTTGTTTTATCGCTCTTTTTTTCTTTATCGCTGCAGCAGGTATATAGCCCCCTCCTCTGTTATTTTGCATTTTACCCTTTTTTTCCTTTTCGTTCGGCCGCTTTGCATCTCTCGTGCACGTGCGCCTATTTTTTGTCGCTCGCCTCTCCTCATCTGTATGTGTCTATCTTTACGTGGTGCTCTCCCCCTTTCGCGTTTCCTGATTCTATGGGCGTTCTTTTTTTTTTTGCGAGTGTATCAAGCGAGGTCGTATAGAGGAAAAACTGGGGATATAGCGGCGCTCGGATGCTTACCACTGCCGCTAATCTGAATGACCTGTACGTGGAATTAGAATAAAGTAAAACTTTAAAATGCGTTCCGCGCCCGTAGAAAGATCTTTTAATATGCTCGGGGGACGCAAATTTCGAGGCTGTATATGTATCCGTAACACAATGCCAACGAAAATTGCATGCTGCCTGATTGCGAGGCTTAGACAGTGGCAATTGTCGCGTTTTACCGCACGACGACGACGGCTGCTACTTGCAGAGACGCGAGTGTAAAAAGACAAATGGGACACGCGCTCGTTGACATTCGTGTGAACGCCAATTTCTATGTTGGGCTTATTTACGCTGACATTTTTCAATCAATAGTCGCCATGGTGTACAAAGTTTGAAGTTGAATGTTAGTTTTAGACCCGAATACAACAACGATTCTTTAACCGTAGTAGAAAAGGCATGTACGTTATAAATGGATTAGAACAGTTCGCAGTTTAAAACCCACGCAGCCTGTATTAATGACAAACTCATCCTCTGTGTATTTCTCTATTTGAAACATTCAAACAGAGTACACTGATCCGCTGGCAACGTTGAATAGATTAAAGATTTGGTCAAGATACGTTGCTGCCTCGCAGCCTCTTGCGACAAACACAACGAACCAATGATTTCCATAGTCAATCCGATTAAAATGCACCCGTTATATCTTCTTCCTCTCTCTCTCTCTCTCTCTCTCTCTCTCTTTTCCTCTCTCCTTTTTTAATCTCCATTCTCCTTCCCCTCACTCTATCCAATTGCATTACCGCGTCCTCCCCTCTATCTATCCTCGTATCTTTCTTTATCCAGCTGTATACCCTCTTATTCTTCGTCTCACTCGATCTTTGTCTCTTTGTCTCTCTCTCTCTCTCTCTCTTCGATTGACTGCCAGCTTCTCTCTTACGGGATCGTTCGCGGAAACTCGCTCCTTTCAATGCGCCTTTTCCATCGATTCTCTGCTGCTACTGCTACTACTGCTCGTTATAAATTAATGCATTTGCGACAAGCTGTAAATGCACTCGCGTGCATTTAACTTTTCCGAGCATTGAATGAATGAAAATAACGCAGCTGCAGCTATGGGATTTTGATATGTGTATACATATAAATGGATTAAGTTTGTTTTTGATGGATAGGGAGCACGCGAGGATTGATTGATAGAGGAGGGGCTTTTGTGGATTGGACGAACTTTGTAATTCAAAACACATTTGCTTCTTTTTAGTTATAACTTAGAGTTAATTAACAAGAAAAAATTGTGAGAAAGCTGCGAGAAAAGTGTTAAGCGATTCGTAATATTCTATCCATTTATTTTGAGAACATCTAGAAACATATTTACATTCAAAGTAATCAAAGAAGCGAACATTTTCTCTCACATCTCTTTTTAAATTCATAAATATCTCTTAATAACTCGGCATTAAAAATCCATCCAGCATACTTTGCATATTCATTTATAGCAGTCTTTAAAAAAAGAAAGGAACTGCATTTACACGGCATCTTCCCGCAGCGGTATTCATTACTTTGAAAAGTCGAAATGCCTCGTTCGCGCCAACGCATATAGCTTTGCATCCCACTTTTATATTCGTGCCCTGCATCTACTGCAAGCATATCCATAGCCAAACAAAAGCAGCGACGCAATAATTGAATCAGCTCTCGCAACTGCGGAAGGTAAGCGGACTTTTTCGCGCTTTGCCAGATATTAAAATTTTCATATTTTAGCTGCAGCCGCTGCCAGAGAAGAAGAAGAGCGCTTTAACAAGGCAAAAGACTTTGCACGCGCTCGATTATTCATTGCGAGAAGCCATTCTCTCGTTGTTCGTATAGAGTTGCGCGAGGCGTATACTATTACGGAGAGGTTGATTGAGCCGCTTTGTGTGTACACGAGGCATACGGACGCGCGGTGGAACTTTACGAGGAAATCGTTAATTGATTATTTCATTGTGCACTCCTCCCGCGCTGCCAATTGCCGTGTGCATATATATTCTCCTCTTCTCCTTTTTTTCTCCTCCTCTTCTGCTCTTCAGCGATTACTGGTTAATTGCTAGTGCAACTCTCTGGTCGCTAGAATTAATGCCCCCTGATTGTTTTGTTTGTTGCGCCGCGGCGGCAACCGTGTGGTTTTCCCGCTGCTACAGATCCATACGCGCTAATGCATCCCATTACATTATTATTATGCAAAAGCAATTAGTGGGAGAGTATAGCTTGACGCAAGATCGCTATACTATAAGTACATTATACTATAAGTGTTTGGGGAAATGCGCTTTAACGCTAACGGGGCTCGATTCGTTTATCAACAGTTTTTCAATTCTCTCGTATATATATGGAGAGCTGGTTTTTTGTTTATCAAGGCTGAGGTGAGATTTATCGAGTGTACGATAAAATATTTTATTTCGATTGAGTATGTGCTTGCTGCGGGGCGATTTTCATAAAATTGATTGATTATAAAAGTGTGTAATAATAACTGACGAAAATTATTATATTTTATCACCCAAAAATCTTGACTGCGCGCAAAATATTTTCGCATAAAATTATAGAAAAATATACCTCGAATTATATGGTATAAGCATGGGTGGTAGGAGCTCGACACAGATTTTGGGTGATTATTATTAACGATCCAATAAAGTTTTACATTTCGAAAGGTGAAAATGGCACGGCACTTAAATTGCGAGTCAATCACCGAAATATTGGCGTACGACATTAAAATGCTATAATTTACTGGTAAATATAAATTTCTTTGTTCGGTGCGAAAAATTATCTTGCAACCGTGCGAGACTTCGTAAATTCAATTAATCCAACAACTGTGCATAAATTTCAAAATTATACAATTATATTCAATTTTGTATTTTACCAACCGTATACTTAAAACGAATAATGTACTCGACATGCTTTACATCCTGTATAATTATAAATAATAAATTTATCAAAGCAAGCTAATAAATTTCAATCAGCAAATGACAAGAGGGATGGAGAGAGAGAGAAAGAGAGAGAACAATGTTGCATATATCTGCAAGAGTCTTCTTAATGTACAGTCAGCAAGTTCAATCACATCCCAAAGGATCCATGAATCATTCGGACTTCTCTCGGAGCTTTTAAATAAGTCCTCGTAACAAAGGGTCCTGCCTGTTTTCTCCTTTCTCTCTCTCTCTCTCTCTCTTTCTGAAACGTACGCATACCTGAACGAGTCAAGAAACAAGCTGTGGTGGCATCTGAGTAAACTCGACATCTGTTCTTACAGCGCAATATTAAAGGCCACGGATGGCATTTACATATTCCTAATAATATTACGAAATACACGTGGCACATAAAGTATGTTTTCTTTTTTACTACAGTAGATCGCTTGTTATCAGGAATCGAGTGACAAAGATTAGAATAGATACTTGAAGAAAAAATACGAGATTCCTCGCTTTGAATGATGTTCTTTGTTATCAGCATTTATTGGATTCAAGAAGCTTTCTCAATTTCGTTTGAGTAAGGAATTCGAAGACTTTAGCAACCCCAACTTTTGCTCGAATAGCTTTAAGGAAGACGACGATGAAAGAAAAGAGAAGCTGTTTGATCGAAGCTCATACAGTCGAGACTGGTATTTCCATTGACAGTTTCACAACGCGCCAGCTGCTTTGTCGTAGCCAAATGGACCTCATTAAGCGTCAAGCGAACCTTGACAAAGAAAAATGCAAGGAAGGATTACTGATTCGCTCAATGAATGATGCAGAACGTGTACTTGAAAAAACTTCCTTTCATAGGATTGCTATAACATTGAAAATAATAAACATTTGGAATGGATTGCTTGCGCAATTATTATTGTTATTAACGGATTAAAAATCTAAGTGTTCAATCCATAAACTGAAGAAGTTTATAGCAAATTTCACTGTTAAAGGTTAGATTGAAAAACACTATTATTGTGCAACGAGTTTTTTATTTGAGGATACCGCTAAAATTAAAAATATCTCATTTATTTTATAGTTTTGTAAATGGTTATGTCGCATTGATTGACTTTTCCAATACGCGACTAATGCTGAAACGTAATTTAATTTTTCTTATACCGTGCATGGAAATCGTCATTATTTCGAAGCAAGAATGACCATAATTGAGTACATCACTCAATTGGATTAAAGCTTGAAACCGCTGAAGGCGGTCAATGCCAAGCGCTCCTCCGACTAATCTCTTCGTTACACATTTCAAAACAAAAAAAACGGAACGAGAACAGAAATTGATAAACGCGGGTGGTATATACACGGAGAAAAAGGTTGTAGCAATATTTAAGATGAATATACGAAAAATTACTATGTTGCGTACCAAAGCTGTGATATACTCATTTTATAGACATTTTTCTTATGGTCAGCAAATATTACTATTCAACATAGCAATTTTTATAGAAATTTATAGTAAAAATTACTATATCCATTGTAATATTTGTTATAAACATAAGAAAAATCTCTATAAAATGTGTATATCACAACTTTGGTACGCAACATAGTAATTTTTCGTATATTAGTCTTAAATATTGCTACATCATTTTTCTCCGTGTATAAGCGATTCAAATCGCTCAATGCGTCTCCATACGCACATTACGCAAGACATCAACTATTCCTGTGCAGAAATGTATAATGGTCCACTATATAATCCTTGGCGACTTGGTAACATCACGATAAAGCTCCATAGAGTAAAAAACGTCAACATGTCGGGAAAGGGATCGCGAGCGGAGCCAAGAGAGAAGGAAGTTAAGTTGTTGGCTCTCGTCCTAGGAACGCTTTCGCCATTTTCCGCCACACACACACACACCAAAGTTCAGTCCGCAATGCGACTATGGGTTTGTCGCTGCATTATTTATGAGGTGAATGTTTCTTTTAGGTGTACGCGTACAGATGCGTGCGTGTATATATAAGACAGAGGCCCGGATCCACGAGACTCGCGCCCACGGATTTTGGCGAAATTAGACAGCGAGAGAGGAGAAGGGGCTTCATTGTGTTACGTGAGATGGGAAAAGTGATTCCGCTCGAAAACGAGACTCTGTACGGACTGGGGAGATTCGTTTTGTTTTGAGGAACGAATTTTCGAGTCGACTGCAGACATTTATGGAGTATATAATGCCAGGCGCGTTCGGATGACTAAAGCTTGGCGCTTGGCCTACACACTTTTTTTTTGTCTGCGAGGCGTTATTATATTGAATCTTTTGTGCTGAGTTATGGACAGCGTTGCTGGTACGGTTTTACTGCTTCGAGATTTAGCGATGGCGCTTGATTTCCGCGATTATCATAATTCACGGAGCGAGATATAAAAGATTCTTTATGGTTGCAGGTATGGCTCGTTTATTTGAATGTTCAGTTATTTATGTATAATCTTTGACAACTTATATACTTCTTAAAGAGTTACAGAAACGTAATGTTAATTTGATTTTAGATGGCACAAAACAACTGTGTCTTTGCTAGTACCTTCAACGGGATATTTGACCACGAGCTGCAAAATTTATATTATACGCGGATGCATAAGGAGAAAACGATCTTCAGCACTAGCATATGGTACTCAAAGAAAATTGTACAATAAAAGCTAATTATGACGTCATTAAAATCAAGTAGAAATGCGCATGACATGACTCACATGACCACGAGAACTTGGCAAAAGTATACGCACACAAGCTTCAGTAACTCACCTGCAACAAAAAGACAGAGACATAAAATTACACATGCGTTAATAATAAACGTAAAACAAAAATTAACAGTTAAAATTGCTTACACGTGTAAGCGTAAATAGAAAGCGTAAAAAAAGCATTGATACATTCACGAATATAGTGGCCTCCTCCCCGACCAACTCGTTAATGCAGTCAGCGTGCTTGCGCTAATCCAACTCTCCAAGCATAAAATTACAAATTTTCTTATTGTAACGCGCGAAAGAAAAAGGAGCATATATATATATATACATGTTCAGGTACATCAAACTTTTTCGAACTTCCCTCAGATATGGTGAGTAACGTAAATGCACCCAGAAGTGTTGTGGAGGCGCACGTGTGTAATCGAAATCCATTATTTATAATAAAATGAATTAAAATTTCAATGCCAACGCTGGTCGGTCGTGTGTATGAAATTTTCCCCCCCGGCACATCGTGTCTCCTATACCCGATACCCACCGCCTTATTAATCAGATGCCATCTCCTTCGATTATTGATTTTCACGGCTATGTATATGTGTGTGCAGCGTGTCCCCATAGCCGCTATGTCTTAAAATAAACTACTGCGCCGTGAAGCGCCGGCACTGGCTACCCTACCGTTCATAAATCAATTAAAATTATTCCAGCATAAAAAGAATTTTTAGAGAGGGAAAAAAAGAGGTGGCGGTACGCATGTATTACATTAGATTACAGGGAGGCTGGTATCTATTCCCTACATATACACAATGCAGGGAAATCATGACGTTCGTGGCGCGACGATGACGTAGGAACCTATCGTCCTCTTCCCTCTCGTTCTTTTTTTTTCACCGACCAGAGATGACATCTATACGTACACATACATGCACGAGAGAAATGTGAATTACAGGACTCGGTCGCAGGGGTTGGATGAAGAACGGGAAAGAGAGAGAAAGAGAGAAAGAGAGAGAGAGAGAGAGAGAGAGAGAGAGAGAATGGGAATGGAGAGAGGGAAAAAAACGAGCGGCAGCTGCGGCCTTATATAGACGAGCTGCGCCGTCGTGCAACGGTGTCGCATCAGCCGCGTTATATACCGCTGCAGTGTTACTGCTTTTTTCGTGTTATACGTATATATATACGCGACTCTTCTGCTCGTCACCATTTGCCACTTCTCCGGTACTTTATACCCTCAGAGACAGAGACGGGAGATATAATCGCGAATATATAATTTCAGTAATTTCAACTGTCTCTCCGTCGCTACTTGTGTTGTGGAGACCAGAGGTTTTTAGGTGCAGCGACGAGTGAAAATTTTTCCTCGAAAAAGTAGTAGTGGCCTAGATGTGGTCTATTATATATACGTCTGGTTTGGATGCTTCTGGACGGGCGGTATCTCGGTGCGGGACTATAGAACAAGACTCGACAACCATGATTAATTATTATCTCATCGTACCGGTGAACATTGAACTAATGGGGAAATTATGGTGTGCCGCTGATCTAATAACTCTTTAACGTGCGATGCAGCAGGCCGTGAAAACGCGATACATTATGAAACAACAAACTTTGACGCGAATCTTATTAAGGGCGAAATTCACCGAGAAGCGCGTATAAGTGCACGCTGCACACTCTCATTTTTAATGCACACAAAAGCGCCAGCCAGCTCCCTGCAAACTGTCGTTAAAGCTATTTTACTGCCGCGGTTAGATGCGCGGTATACAGTTATATATATATAGAAATTCGATGAAAAGCGCTATGAGGCCGTTATACGCGAGTTCCGGGGCAAAATCATCACTCCCGTGGTCTCTTCGCGAAAATCAAATCATCCGCGCTCAGATCCATAAAATCGGGTTGGTTATAGCTATCGACGCACACACAAGACAAAGGGGCGAGCGCACGAGGTATATAATAATGTTAAGCGAGAACGCGCACGCCCGGCTGTATACAGGATATATAATAGAGAAGGCAAGGTGCATAAAGAAAGGAGCTGCTGCAACAGCAGCGACAGCGGCAAGTGCACGCGGAGGCCTCGGCTGCTGGCCAGGCCTGCTGCGGAGCAGCGTTACTCGAGCGAACGCGGCGGAATGCACCTCGATAGCCTTGGCTCGAGCGCAAAGTTCCTCTCTGCTCTCTCTCTCTCTCTCTCTTTCTCGTTTCTATACACCGCTCGGCTCGTGTATAATATAGAGTATAGTGCAACGCGCGTCCACCCTGTATATCGCTCTTCTTATATACTTTGCTCTTCGCGCGGGGGCTCTGTGCTTGACTTTAAGAATTGAAAAGTTTTATTGCGCAACTGAGGTTTTGTCCGCGGCTGCGAATTAATATAGTGGCTGCAGCTCGCCCGAGATACAAGGAAATTGCCTCTTAGACTCTTTCCTTTGCTGGAAAGCGGCGCGTTGGGTAACCGACACTGTGTGCGTATGTGTGTGTGGGTTTGGGTTTGTTTGTGTGTATACAATGCAGTCTCTCGGGTTTGCTTTAATCGATCAAGTTTGCTGACTTATTTTTAAAAATCACCGCACGGGGAGTTTTATTATAGTTGTATGGGCTCATGAGGGAAAAAACTTGGTGAATACGGTGTTTACCGCTTGAGTGAGCTTCAATTCGTGACCACATTTCGTTTATTTATATTTGTATATGTATGTATAGATGGAATAATGTTGAGGTACGAATTTAGATGAGTTTCAGGTGATGCATGTATAAAAAGCATTTTTAAACATATACTTTAAAGATAATTTCTACTATATATGCGAAGATGACTAATTTACAAAATTTACTGAATAATTGTATAAAAGTTATAAATTTTACTAGTAAATTGTGCAACAGCATTTTTCTTCGACTGCAGGTATTAAATTTTACTTCTTTTTATTTCCCATATTTAATTAATTTATCAATATTCTATGCATAATTTATAATGGCCAGTCTCGTTATTTTTGTACAGCCGCATAGAACTTGCAAAAAAAAAGATCTCGCCGGCAGGCATAATAGTTCATCGCGCTACGGCTTATAATATATATGCAATTGCGAAATGGTGAAAGGATCGCGTCTTAACAGAAAAACTCAGGTACTCGCGTGCACACAAAAACAGAATTTTCTTATAAATATCATTGCGAGATAGGGGAAAAATAGCAGCAGGAACGCAGTCCGCGATAGAATATAATGATATACAAGACAAAAATCATCTCATTTGCAACGTCGATTTTCCTCGAACTCCACGTATACGGTTGAAACTCCTTCTCTTTCTCTCTCTAGCCACTACAGTAAAAAGTAGTTTCGGCCAGATCTCGTAATTTCCGCCAGTTTTTCCACGAATTCGTGTATCTTTCGCGAATTACATTTGCATCTCGGAAGGCCGGATTACCCGGCAAAAGCAGATAGTACGACGAGTACAACCAAAGTATGCGCAGCAAAATTCCAAGTATATGTATACAGTTGTTCAAATTACACGGAAACCGCTTTCGTAGCAAAGCTATAAATTCGGATCGATCCGTACCCTCTGCACACATACTGCACACACACGCATCCAAAAGCATGTTTGCAGACGCGTGTGTATCGCGGCGAATCAAAGAGAATATCGCGGACCAAACCGGATATGGATTGGGGAAACGTGCCGATCTGTGTGCGGGAGCAGCGACTCGTGCTCGAGTGTGCGTCTACGTTGTCGCGTCGTCGACGCCCGTCCGACTCTTTGATGTGAGGCTTGTGAACTTTGCCTTTGCAGTGCGACATGCGACACACTTCGAGTTCGGTAATTGCATGTGATTTCTGCCGAGTCGATAGGTACGTAACACTGTGTTGTGAATGACGCTTGTCTATATGATGTTTCGGCTTTTAATTTATCGATTTTTTTGGCCAGTGACGTCGGGCCCGTTGGAAATAGAAGAAGAACGAAGTTTATGGTACAATCGCGTTATTGACTTCGAAAATACAGCCACAGTTTGTTTTTGGACAGTGTCCCGGTTTTCGCTTCTATACATGGTTATGTATTGCAGATAGGCATAATCAAATATTTGCCCATGACGAAGCATTTTCAAAAGAAACGCAATATTTCCACTTTGGGGGGAGATGAAACACTGCTCGACCATTCAATTGCCATTGCAAATTGGAGTAAATACTGCATGGGATGCAGCGATGAACGGTTGAAGCAATATTCAGCTTTTAGATGATTTACGGTGCTGCGCAGTACAGCGAGTAACAGTTAGTAGCGAGATTGTCTATATTTATATACTGATTGCAATAAGGATTACAATAACGGTCGATACTGATCTCTCTGCTGATGGTTTTACAATTTTTCGTGCTGGTTCATCGTTATTAGAAACGTCCGGTTTGGAATAGAAATATTGAACGATTCATAAAAGCTTTTCATTTGGATTCGTTCAATTTTCATTCAACTTTTAACATGTTGCACCGTTCATTACAAAGCCATCAATGGAACAAAAACCAATACTTATACACACATCGGCAGTACGTGAAACTCCCAACCAATATCGATTAACAGCAGTATTTTAAATCACACACTACGCACGCACCCATATAAATCTCCTTTCTTTACCGAAAAATGAACAGCTCTCTCACTTGGTAATCCGAGCTCATCCGCCTACTCTCTCTGTGCGTACCAGCCAATCCTCTCTATGCATTTCACGGGTAGTACGTCGCGCATCAGCGGCGTCAATTTCGCTGTTTGATTCGGCGCCTAGCGCGTGGCCTGCACGTGTGTATACGTCTGTATAAAGTAAGTCCACAGCTGCAGTGCAACACGAGAAATATCACCTCTTTCCCTCTCGCACGAGTCCTCGTAAACGCGCGTGTAAAATGTTTATCCCCCCCCCCCTCTCTCTCTCTTTATTTCTCTGTGTTTTTTTGCCCGCACGCGACGTTAAAATGCGGTGAAAAATTTTTGCACATTCCGTTTGGAAAAGTGTATAGAGAGAATTGTTGTTGGGGATGTTGGAATGAATGGGTGTACAATGTTAATGGACTTTTCATTTCAACGTACATTTGCTCTGTGGAAGTATTGGTGGGGTCTTTCGGGCTTTTTTTTATTGCTAGCACCGCGCAATGTATACTTGTGGAAAGGGGTATATAATTTTTTAGAGAAAACTAAATAATTACAATTCAATTTTATTATAATAATATAAAATATTTGCCATACGATAGCGTCAAAATAGAATAGATTTTAGGCATCAAGAATTAAATTCGTACTTACAATAAAATTGAATTAATCCGAATGAATGTGAACTATTATATACAAATAAGAACAAATGGCTTTCTTTTTGATTCCTTTTTGATTTGAATCCAGTTATTTGTTGATAACGATTACCAGAGCTAGAATTGGGTCAAAGCTAAAAATGTGTCTTAAAAAAAATAAAACTACAATAATAATTCTTTTATATGCAGCTTCTATTCTTCCCTGGAGTTAGATAGTTGAAACTTTAGGAGTTTTTCAATACGACCACGTTCATATAAAGGTCTTAGAATCCTTTGTCTACGAATAATAGAGTCGAAGCCAGTAACTAGGTATAGACTGTTAAGATAAAATTTAAGGACACTGCATTGTTCTATCCTCCGCATACACAACGTTTTACGAGCTCAATTATTTATCTTATCATAAAAACATATAACCATCCTATTTTATGGTTTCTACATTTTTTTAGAAAGAGTAATAAACAATTCAGTATCTACACAATAAAAATTATAACTATACTAATTAACAGTCAATGCAGAGTAGATCAACCATAAACAGCGAATTTCCCGTAAGCGCAATAGTACTACAGTAGACCAATCATTAAAAATTTTCATCAATGCAACCTACATTCCAATCGAGAAGCTCAATTAAGAGCCCACGCAAAAAAACACATCCAGCGGCCAATCAAAAAAAAAAACAAAAAAGATCAGACAGACAGATACTCCACTATCAAAAAGAAGCAGCAGTAGTAGCAAGCAGCAATCGATGCTAAAAGTTCACCCAAATCCTTCCTGCATTCACTCGATCCGCCACCCCCACATTTGCGCACTCGGGCCAGAGAGAGAGAGAGATAGAGAGAGAGAGAATGAGAGACAGAGATCGAAGCCCCAAAAAAGCCCGTTCAAGCCCGTTACCTCTTCTCTTCCCATTGTGCGAGCATCAAAATTCTCCCCCACGCATCGTCTCCGGGCCCAGCGGCAACAGCTATACACAGCGGCTTTGTCCTGCATAGATGGCTTTTCGCGGAAATTGCTCTTCTCTATCCCTCGCGAACGAAACTCTCCGGTGTTTGCGAGAACTGCTCCTACTATACTACTGCTATCGTTATATGTACGCGTAATATCCAAGTTTGAAGGGGGGGAGCGAAGGCCGAGAGGTAGACCGATTTATCGAGTTATACGGCAAGTTGGTAGCGAAAGCAAAAGCTCGCGAGTTGGCAGCAGCGCTTGAGAGTTTCGAGGATACGCGAGCACGTGTGTGTGTGTGTGGGTGTGTGTGCGTAGGAAGCAAGTTTTCGCTTTTTTGCGTTCTTTTTCTTTTCTCGATGACGCGAAAACGGTGATTTATGGGGAGGCTGCGATTGGCGTTCTTTGTGTGATGCTGTTGCAGTGAGCGCCTCGTGCGATTCGGGTTTGGCGACCCTTTGAAGGCCGATTAATCAAAGGTACGGTCCTTTGCCGAGGCTGCGACCGAGGATAATTGAGGGGCCCATGCCGGATATGCTGCTACGTTGCGCCGCTGAAAAATTGTTTCAGGTTGGAGTGTATCGACTGTTCGTTGGATCCTGCGGTATCAAATGGCCATTACGGTTTGATTATTGAATTGGAGTGGAAAATTGAGTACGCTTGTGGGCTCTGACAAATTGCAAAGTAATTTGACAAATGTACGCGGATAAATTTCAAGTTCAGCAAATATATTTTCTTTACTTTTCCATACGTTGATTTTCATAAAATTTTATATAGGATGATGAATTATGTGTAAAAATCAACGACGAATTTCATCAATTCAATCGTAATTACGTAACTAACGTTATTCCCATAAACTCTTGACAATTTTTATGAATAAACGTACTGATTAATGTGATTAATGCACGTGGCATCATAAATTTCAATCAATGCATGATTAAACATAGGGAACTGTGAAGTTCGTTGTAATGATGCGAATTCATAACAGATCACATGCTCGACTTATTAAATCAAGAGCTTTATACTCTGATGTTACATCACAATCAATTAGAATATCGCATTGCGCGTCCAGCTAAAAATTCCGGTAGACGATATTATCGGTCGACGATACATGACATATATGTTTTCACCACACAATTATGCATTGAAATTGATGATACACGAAGAAATTAATTGTTGGAAAACTTTCCCCCTCCGGTACACAATCGGTTAAGCAGTTAGAATTTCGAAGAGACGCGATCGCCTGTCATTAGCCGCGGTACGTGCACGCGGACATGCAGAGCGGTATTAAAGTTTTTGTTTAATTTTCCGTATTATAGCAATAGCAACGATCAATAGGTTGAGCTTTAACAAACTGAATTAACGCATAATTAGCAGAATTATTACAAAGTTCAAACTAGAGTACGATAGTCTTTGAACTGAAGAGTACACTGTTTTGACAATGACTGAGGATCATGTAAATCAGTTTTAAACTAGTTTTATGTGAAATCATCATCGTGGAAATTTATTTGAAGTTTAAGGGATTTGTGGTTTTTGTTGAAGATTACTTACGATGAGTATAATTTATTGAACCTAATGCATAAATTCATTTCAAGAAAAAAAAGAGTGATAAAAGTTTTTGTTTAGAACACCTTCGCCAGGCTATAAATTTTTAATTAACTTGATATACAGTGTATCAAGGCATGATGAATATTTAATAAAACGGCTGGAAAGCTATTGTATGGGAACTGCATATTTATTGCACTTATTTAACCTTTTATTCGGTGTTCATCTTAATAAATTCTCTTCTATCTTAAATACAATCACTAAATAAAATACTCTAATAAAATGATCTCTTTTTATGGTTGAACTGGTTTATAGTGAGAATTGATGGAAATGAGTATATATATATATATCTACTGGTATTATATACAGTTCAGCTTTTGCTATAATCAATAATTGAACTTTTTTCAAATTCATAAAACCATTCGATAAAAAATTTGATTTTCACGATTTACATGCTCAAACTGAAATAAAATTCATCATAAAACATTACTAAAGAATTTAGAAAATGTCTCTACTGTTAAAGTGTATGACAGAATAATTTTCATTTTTCGGTACTTGTACACTGAAATAAAACCCGATTTCTCAGGTTTGTATAATAGTCATTATACCGCATGAAAATTGTGGAGTTCTTCATGCGTAATTATTATTTGAATGAACGTCATTGTAAAAAATTTTCAGATAAGGCTAAACCGATAAAAGTGTAAAACTAAGTACAATGACTTATACGCTCATGACCTACAAGGGAATGAATGGAAGCGTTTGTATTGTACTACATGAAAATCATAATTGTTCGAATCGAATTATTCCGTCAATATATTAACAATGCAATTTAATTAGAAATAATGGTACTACATGACATGAAATCCATACAATTTCTATATGTATATCCTGAATATTAATATATAAATACATATCAGAGGTTCTATAGTTCGATGTTGTACTATTTAATAATGAGCGAAGCAGAATTATATCTTTAAACAATAAGAAATTAAAAAGATGTAGTTCATACGCATGATATTAAAGACTGCACGCTCATTTAGGGTAAAATGAAGGGCCAAAAATATATACATATAGTTATCTTTTGGCACACAGAACAGCCGGTGGTGATTAAAAATTCAAGCCGCGGCATTAGAAACATAAGCCTCGGATTAAGAGCGGGAATTATCAAAGGATTTTCCTGAGAACAAAAGCCGATTTACGAAATTTCAACAAACTCTCATGTAAACAGACTTCGCGACGACGCGGCTCGTTCCCTTCCATACGCGACAATGCTCAATTTCTCGCGCAGCGTCGATCATTATAATAAAAAAAGAGATCAGCCCACGAAAAAAACCAGAGAGAATTCTTGTTCTCATCCTCTTGTCCCGAATTCCTGCGCGTACTTTTATTGAATTTCAGGAAAAAGATGACGAGCTCACAGCCACTGCTGCTGCGCATCGGGACAAACTTTTTTAATATACCTCCTCGCACCGACAAATTCACATTAATACACGTGTTTAGACGTGTTTGTGTGTGTCCGGAAAAAAAAGGTCTTCGACTTGGCGGTTCCTTCTAGATTGTTTTTTCGGAAAGGCGCGTATAATGGCCGGGCTCATTAACGAAAAACACAATCACCTGATGATTCATTTCGAACGAGAATTTATGATTTCCTGGACATACATATAAAGCTGATTCGCGTTCCTTTTGTTTTGAAAGTTCATAGGCCAGCGCTGGGCTACGAGCCGTAATTTTCGTGTGTACACAGAGGCAGCCAGCTACCCGTCGTGAGAAAACAATTACGCGCTGTATTTGCGCTCGCAAAGCTGAATTTTTGGCATATCCTCTCGAGTGCCAGATAAATTGAGGAGATTGGATGAAATTGCTAATGACATTGTTATAATGGATCTAAATGCAGATAAGCCTGTTGTTGTGGAATGCAAATTTGGTCGCCTATAAACAGCGTTTACTTTCTTATACGATTTAGGAGCAAAAAATCTGAAGCTTCGTATACGTGCTCCGAGTTCATTTAAATTTCGCTCACTTTAATAACGTGGGCTTGGAAAGATCTACTCCGAGTTTTCGATATTTAACAGTTGGCTTAAAACTTTCGATTGCTCTGCACTATTGAGTTAAAGTGTAACTATATACGGAGACCAAAGTAAGAATCAAATCTGCGTAGATAATTATTGCAGAATCATCGTCAATTATACAACTCTTGAAATGCATGCAATCTTACAAAGACTTTCTATACTGTTTAGAGTGCAAATACAAATTAACATGTTAATATGAAACATGGTTCAGTTCAGTAGCATCATAAAAGCACAAATAACAGTTTTGTGATGTATGAGGAATCGTAAAAACGGCGTAACATTCAAGCTCGTTTTGTATTTTCTCTGCCACGCTGCGTTTAACGCTATTGTATAATTTTCGGTGCGTTTACTTTACTCCGTTAACTTTTATCCCGACGTAATATTTCGTTGGTATACACAATTTTACCAGCGCAAACCCGCGTTTTATTGCTTGTAGAATCACCAACGGGTTTTTTAAGAATTTTTTTAGAAAATTAGAAAAGAAGAAAAGAGGAGAAATTTAGTAATGGGACCGAATATATGAATACGTTTAATTGGAAAACTTAATTAGTTGAAACGAGTTTTTCAAGCTACAAAACTTTGGCAAACTCGTTCTGATACTATGGAAGTGTTAAGAAGTTGAATGCGAGTTTTGTTTCAACTAACGACATGCAGAGGTTTCCAAAAAACACTTCGTAACCTAGAACTTTCTTCCACTGTTGTTTTAAAACAATTTTTATCGAAACGTACGAATTTCTTTTCTAATTTCACAAGTTACCTATACTACTTCTTTGTGGTATAACAAGACACTTTTATTTCCAGAAAATAAAAGTGGCAACTATGTTGTAATACTATATACAAAGGAAAATGCTTTCTTTGTCCGGTGTTATAGCATGTACTATGTAAGGTGACTAACTGTAACAAGAAAATGATTAACACAAATGACAGTGCCTTAATCTGAATGAAAATCAATACTTTGTTTATGATTACATAGTTGTTGAAAAATTCACATAAAATAAACATATTATATGATGCAGGCAAATTTTTAATTGAAAAGAAAACACGAGAACTCAGTCCGCAATATATAAAAAAATGCAAGACGAAGCTCAGAAAATTCACTTCATGTAGCCCCTATATGTATCAAAGGAGAAAAAAAAAGTTATGAGCTATTGCTATACGTTATAATAAAAAGAGAATTATGAATAAAAAAAAAAAAGATTATTTAATTTATAAAATGTTTTCTGTATTTATTAACTTTATCTAATGACGTAATCGACACTTTTTTTAAATTATAGAAACATCTTTTAGACGTAACGGGAAACTGACTTGAGGTTTTTTTTATAATTTTTATTACATTTTTCTACTCTTAATTAGTTCAAAGATAATTTAAAGTAATTTACAATATTTATTTTTGAATATTTATAAGATTCTTGCGCCAATTTTAGTAACCTCATTTTCTCATGTATCGCTTCTGGTAGTGTTTTTTTAATATGAAAATTTGCGACAGCAAAATCTCAAAGGGAGTAAATTGAAAATCTTGAGCACAGCTTGTAGTCGTGTCTCTAATAGTTTACAACCTCGATCCATATAATATTAATTTTTCAATATACAATTTTTTAAATCATCAAAATATCTAGTTAAATATTTTTTAAAAAAATTATGCACCATTTCTTCTCATAAAAAATCCTTTCGCTGAACCCCAAGCTCTTTAATAATCAATTCCATTCTGAATTATTCACGTATACAAGCTACCGTTCGCAAAAACCTTCCCTTCCCATCAATCCGAAACTTTTTGCCAAAGAAAAAAAGATCCTTCGAGTGCATACAGTAAAAGGACGTCTCTTAAATTAATAAACATAGCTCTTCTCATCTTTCCACCCAAGCCAAGCACACAGGCACTCATCAATGTAAACTTGTGCCCCCCTTGTGCTCCGCGCACAAACACGTACCCACGCACCGAGAAGAAAAGTAGCGAAAAAAAAGCGAGAGGCAACAGCAGCAGCCAGCAGCAGGGAGACACCCGCGCGAGCGAGAGGAGATAATAAAAGGAGAGCGGAGAGCGTCAAAGTATGCGTGGGCGACTGCTTTACATGCGGCACACATACGCTTACATGCGAGACCGACACGAAATGGTGCGCGCGCGGGCGTGGTATAGGTCAGTTCGACGTGGGTACACGTGTGTGCGTAATCCTTTCGTCGCTTGAGTCGTCGCCGTAGTCGTTGTAGTCGTCGTAGTCGTCGTAGTCGGCGTCGGCGGTCGATATATATATGTCTACGATATATTTCGCGTAAAACATCGTTTCGTTCGGCTTGGATATAATACGTTGTGCGCGCGAAAGGTTGCAGGGGATTTATGGAGCGCTAAAACAGCCGCATTAAAACTCGATTCCCTCGTTTGGTCCGCCTGCTTTTCTTTCTCGATCGTCGGCGGGCTTGATGGCTTTGTCGGGGATTATGTAGGCTAGAGCTTTTTGCGCGATCGCTTGTGTTTTGGATTTTTTTCTCGCTCTTTCGGGGTGATTGATACGGCCTGGGTATAGGATTGAGTAGCTGTCGACGTCTGTTGTGAAATTGCGTTCTTTTCTTTTATTACACAGGCTGGATGCAATTATGTGCGCTTGTAAAATTATTATATAAGACGCGTATCGCGCGACTTTTCATCTGTTAGCTCGTAAATCGGTGTAATGTGATTTAAGTCAATCCGTGCGGATGCTTAAGTCCTTGGCATGGAATGTATAAAAATTTTTTTTTTTCTTCATTACGAGTAATATTCTAATATGGAAGATATTCACTATTTTTCCATTTCAGAGGTTGAACCAGTTTGCTGTAATCAAATATTTAATGTAAGGCGTTTTTAGCGGCTCTTTTTCATCTTCGACTGCCCATAGTGTACCAAAATCGCATAAGTGTGTGTATAAACAGAATTTTATGTAAATTATGTAAAACACAATGTTAAAAAAGATACTGTATTAAACTAGTGTATTTGTATGTATTTTGCAGTGAGTTAAATTTACTTAAAAAATTTTAAATCACCAGATAATTAGAAGAACTCAAAGAGTCGCAAAAAAAATACATAATAGTCCAGCGATTCACAATGAAATTTCTTTTCTTTACACGATCCACATAATTTACGGTTACGTCATGAAAAAAATAAATCAATTTCTATACCGAAGCCGTTTTTTTCGGTCGTCTAGACACAGATAGAGTCAGTCGAGAAAAAAAACCATTCAATCGTAGCATAAATTCTGACCTAGGTGGTCCACTCGAGCGTATTATTTTCTGCGAAGGAGACGCTGCCTCCATACACACAGCCGCATACTCATTTACCCATCGCAAAAAGCGTTAATTGAATCGAGCAAATAACGCGCGCGGCCTCTCGTCACTCGACTCTCGCGAGAAACAATCGGCCTGACTCCGATTTTTTTTCGAAAAACAACCCAGAATGCGCAAGAAAAATCGAAAGAAATGCTTCTTCCGCCACATGGTCCACCTCCCGTTCGTACTACTCATCGAGAGTTTCATTCGTCGAGAACGGAATCGTTAATGACCGGTAGTTTATACACACAAAAAACGCAGCCACTTTGGTAATATCCGAGTGCCATTACCACATCGACAACAAAAAAAAGAAAAAGAAAAGAAACATCAGCAGTAGCAACAGCAGCGCGACTTGGTTCCCAAGAGATGCGCGAAATCACGCAACTCGCGCGCGCGCGAGAACTGAGCAAAGTGAGAATATACAACTGTGCTCAGGGAGTGGAAGTGGAAGAGAAGTTAAAAAATGGGAAAGGACATGCAGCAGCAGAGGCGAGAGAGGATCTGTGCGCAAGGAGCCTCGTCATCGTATTCTCACCGGTCATCCTGAGTGACAGTGATGTCGGGGG
>UELU01145739.1:0-20000 GCA_900490025.1 Megastigmus dorsalis
CCCCCCCTCAGTTCATCTATCTTTCTCTCCCTCCCATCCAAGCTTCTTTACTTTATGCTGAAATAATATATTTATTTTTCCTTCTTGCTCGCTCGCTCGCTCTCTCACTCGTCCTCCACCACGTTCTCCACCTCCTCTTCTTGTTAATTCTTGCGAGTTCCCTTATGGGGATGTGATGGGCTCTTGAATCTCTCTCTCCACGCGCGCAGGGAATTCTTACACACACACACACTTTATATCGTTGAAGATATCCGTTCGTCATACAGAAGCGTGGTGCTTCGTTAAATTAATGCCTCACGATTTCGGTTTGTCTCTATAGGCCTCGAGAGCGATTCGATTGTACATTTCGCAAGCAACGAGAAATAGAGAAAATGAAAGAGATAGAGAGAGAAAGACTTCATGCGAATAGATGTGACCGAATGGACAGTCGTAATGCGTGGCGATCATTGCTGGATGAGCGGTTGTATGTGATTGAGCGTGTTATTTTGTGAACCTCGAGGGCCAACAAAAAACGAATACATATTTTGTCGAATCCTCGAATGAATGGCGGTCATTTGTACGCGCGAGCGACCGATTCATCGTTAATGAATTCCTTTGATGTATTATTACGCTGCTCGCAAATTCCTCGATCTCTTTTTACGCAACACCTCTAGTCTGTGCGCAATCGCTATGTAGACGTCATTTTTTTTTAGTTAAATAAAAATAAATCTACAAGCGCGATGCATATATAAAATTCTCCTCTCATTCTCTCTCTCTCTCTCTCTCTCTCTCTTTCTTTCATGGTCAGCTGTCGACGAGCTATTGCGTGATGTTCGAGGTCGACTCAAGTTCATCATCGATAATAGCTCAAATCAGGCGAAAACAAAACGCCGAGCTAGACATGGGCTACCGGGTTGACGCGATAAGCCGCGACGCTGCGAGCGCATATTACTACTGATAAGTCGCTGACGCCTTTAGCCGGGGCTATATAATACAAGCATGAAGACTGGCTGCAATCGCGATTGGCCGGAGCTTGCGAGATTATGCTCACAGATGGCTGCACCGTTCTCTACCTCTCTCTCTCTCTCTCTCTCTCTAGAACGAAGACAAAAAAAGTTGCTTATGGTGGTCCATGGAGGGGAATCTTACTGTTCAAGCGGCCGATCGATATCATCCTATGGTTAATCGGAATTTCGCATTGAGCTATTCGAAACTATTTGCATCACACAACATTCAATGTATGCAGAGATTGCACGGAAACGTTCATGTGTGCGGGCTAAACTTAAATTATAGAGCGGTAGCCGAGGAATGGTCGCGCAACCGATCTCTTAAGGCTTCTGGCGGACGTTTTTTTTTTTTTTGTAAAAATGACAAGCAAATGTATCTTATTGAATGGCGCTGTGGGTGTATACTTTAACGGTGATCCCGCGACCCGAATATTCTCATCAATACCACTCAGGAGGGGAAAAAGAGGAGTTCGAAACTGCCGCGGACGACTCTCACGGGCGTCCCACATAAAACTGGCATATAGCGAAACGAGATTATGCGCCGGTCATAAATAACCGAAACTTTCCAAATTTCGCTCGGATTCCAAACAAGACGCGCGCTCGCTAGTCTCTCTTTCTCTCGTACATACCCACACATACACATAGGCGGACGATTTCGAAAAGCGCAAGAGATTCGAACCGATAAATAACCCGATATCCCAGGAGCGGAGCTCTTGTCTGCTTGGCTTTTGCGGCGGTGCCATATCGTCGAAAGAATTCCAGGCGACTCGCGCCCACGTCTATGTACCGAAGCGATCGACGCGAAAAGGGAAAAACTTATATATCCTCTATCTTCTCTTTCTCTGCATTATACTCGCCTAGTTCTTAAAGCACTGGAAGAATGATATCCCTCGAATACGGATGTACGCAATATCGTGGAAAAATTATGCCGATTTTTACCTTATACTTTACAATGCTTTTAAGCTTATAGAAATCGAAAATTGCATCACGACGTAGTCTGAAAATTAGAACGATAACGAGTGGTGTCGATAGTTTATTGATTCAAGATTTCATCAAAAATTGCACAAATTTTCTAAAGTTCGAATCAAAAATATTTACTTTCACTAACTGTAAACAGAAAAGTGGATAAATTAAGTCTCGAATTCAATCGAATTATCACGGATACCATATCGAAACCGAAACGTATTTATATATATATCTACATAATGTAAGAATCTAAAAAGGCAACGAGCTAATCGAGAGCGCCGTATATACGGAGCTCTCAAAATCGATCGCGGCACGCAGCACGAGAAATGATTGACTCGTGATCTTCACGTGCATCACTAATGCGATAACACGCGAGTTCGTTATGTTAATTGATAGTCGCTACTTCGAAGAGCGCCAAATACATATGTACCGGAATTTCGCTAACGAGCCCGGCGATAATCGCAAAAGATTTCTTTTTTTTCTTTCCGGACCAAAAGAAAAGGCTCTGGCGCTCGTCGCACGCAATGAGTAATCGACGAAAAAAAATATTACTCTAACATCGGATTGATCCCTCGCGTTCGGCTCGAGGCTATAAGGTATATAGAACCGCACGACGAGGCTGCAATGCAGCAAGATGCGCGCGCGAGGAGAGAAGGACAAGACGCTCCCCGCGCGCGCAAATACGCTCGCTATTTTTACGCGGAGCTTTACAGCGGCCGCGCTGCCGTTGCACACTTACAGCGGCTTTTACACGTTCTCGCTGCAAGCTCGCTTCGAGCTTTCTTGGAAGCGAGCGAGATAGAAAGTGTGTGTGCGCGCGCGCGCGTCTGTGTGCGAGTGCAAGGAGGCAGGAAGGGAGCCTCGACACGACTTCTAAGCTAGAATTTAAAAACAGCTTCTCCGCACCCTCCGACTCCTTCATTTTCTTTCTTTATGCGTCGCTGCCGAGGTGAGGACAGCTGTCTAAGAATACAACGGCTGCGTGTGTGTGCGCGCGCCTTTTTATCCCCATGCACTCGAGAGTGAGAGAGAGTGAAAGAAAGAAGGAACAAAATTCAAATTTTCGAAACCTGAGATGCAAGCTGTACCGACTGATATATATATGTGCATATTCCGCTTAATTCATGCGCGTGTCCGACTCGTATATAATCTGTAATTTTGTCGTTTCTCGCGCGTTTTCATTATTTTTTTTTTTTCACGTTCTTGCAATACGTAGAATGATCGTTATTTATTTAATAATGCTAATTAACGATCGGAACAACTGCAATGCGCTGTGTGTGTCTCTATGTAAAAACGCGAATATATGTTATAATGGATCTACGGGCGATACGCACGGCCGAGTACTCTACAAATAATATATAAGCTTATAAAATATTGCAAACGAAATCGTGTGCGCGCGTGTGTGTGTGAGGTAATAATTTTCGATAAGACCCAACAAATAAATGCTGATGAGCTTGAACCCGTAGAACCGTGTAAATATTTGTGCATTATTTATACGAGATAAAAAAAAAAAGAGAGTGAGAGCAAGCAGAGAGTACAAATACATCGAGATTGCATAATTTTCTTTACACCTTCCTGTCATCTCTCTCTCTCTCTCTCTCTCTCTTGCCCCCCTACGCTCACGCCCGGCCCACCCGCACATACACACATGCTCGCAGAGCTCTCGTTCACCAGGCTGTTCTACATCGTTCCTCTCGCTGAGCTTCTCGCCCCCTCGCCTACATCCAACCGTTCCGCTCGTTATTATTTTTTGCGTAACGGCATTACGCATTAAAGATGATAAAAAGGCCGTGTTGTAGCTGATACATCATTTCTTTTTCTCTCGTTCATTCTCGTTTCTCGAAAATACTTCCGATACGATCTTAAATGTAATGCATCGTTATAAAGTATACATTTAGCATCGAGTAGGGTGAATCGTTTTTATTTTAAGCATTATAGACAAATACGGAGAAAAGATTTGACGGACTCATTTTTCGAGGAGTGCCGTAAGATCTTCGAGTGTACGCACGAGAGAGCGTCTATGCAGAGGTAGAGGCTTTATTTGGGAAGGAAAACAATCGCTATTGTGCTAAAGCACGCGGGCATACTTCGGATGCTGTCGACGCGGATTCCGTCGGAGACAATGGAGCCAATAAAATCGAGGGTGGGTTTGCAAAAGAAAGAGAGATCGTATATTGACGTGTTTTACGGCTGGTGCATGTACACCCACCGGTCGATTGTCGACGAATAGAAGAAAAATTAAAAATGCCTCGTTCCTCGCAGAAAAAGCAGAGACGCACGCGGACGAGTCGACTTGATTTGCAATTTGAACGAGCTGCGATATGTAAAAACAAATTAATACGCTGGGAAATATCGAACGGAATCACACTAGTGTACTAAAAAAACACAGAAAGTAAATTATATTGCTGAAACTACTCCCCCGATGTCCTTGATACGGCGCCTCGCGAGAAACGCGTTTAGTATTTTTTTTTTTTATTGGAATTTTCTTCACGCAGCTGTAAGTAATACGCCGTGTGTACGTACAAAACAATATTTATTTCCTTCCATCGTTATTATACCTCAAACAACATTAATGAACGGCTGCTTCATTAATTTTATTCACTTAATGATGGACTAGAAAGCGCGCGAAATGATAATATACAACTTGTGGCTAAATTTTTTAATTGTATACAAGCGAATATATTCTAACATTCTTAACCTGTCATTTCGATATTCTAACCACTTATATTTCTACAATTTGTACGTCATTAGTTTAACGCGTATCGGAATTCTATATAAAATTCTTGTAGAATAAATGCCATGAACTTTCGTATCGTTGATTCTTTCATTCTTTTTCAGTTTCATGTACACCGAGAGTGAAAAAAGACTTATCAGCAACACGGTACAGATAACTAAATATATACGAATCAATTGTTCAATAAAAAATATTTATAAATGTCGATATTGTAATTACGTGCGATGAATGCGGATGGAAGCACATGTTAGAAAAGATCCGAGCTTATTGAACGTCATCAAGGTTTTATTCGAATCGTTTTTTTTAAACAACTCTATAGTTTCTTTTAATAGTTGAAGCAATATTTTCTAATTCTTAGAACTCAAATTGGAACTGTTGGAACGAACTTTTTATCTCAGTTTTTTTTTAACGTCAATTGGTTGAAAATATTTTTATACGACACTTGAGATCAAAAAATTTGCTTGGTGTATTGCAACGACCAAAAATAGTTTAAGCGTCATGGTAATTTCATGACGCACCGGTTATACTAAGCCTATACGTAGAACGGCTCTATCTTTGCCAAGCTTAAAATTCTCATCATAAATTAATACTCAGTTTCTCGTGCAATTGTAGTTAGAACCAAACCGATTTTCACATTGCGAACAAAGAGAACGGGATGAATCTTTCTAAACGTACCATATCCCGGTAATACTAGTTGAACATATAAGATAAGTATTTAAATAATCCGTCTGGAGAAATTGGGGCTGCGCGGCTATATAGGAGCAAAGCGCGAAAAAGAGAGAAAAGAGAGAAAAGGGGGAGAGAGAGAGAGAGAGAGAGAGAGAGAGAGAGCGGGTGGTGGTGGGGATCAGGAGAGAGGGGGCAGAGGAGATCGTCGACCTGCAGTATTGAGTTTTCCTTTTGAAACGATGCCAAACAGCGCTCGTTACGATTTCCTTCCAAGATCTCCGAGATTTGTTCGAAGAGGCACAGTTTCCGCCTCCCTCGCAACCGCCACCCCCCCGAACTCGCCCTGGCAAAAGTCTCGCGTCGCATCGATTCGCGAAACACACACAGACCTCGAAAAATACATTATAGCCAGCATTATTGTACAGCCCTCTCCCTTCTACACATATACGGATTAGTTTTGCACTATTTCGAAAAGCAGCCGCATCGATCGCACGAAACTGCGACTATTGCACACGAATTAATCGTCGTCGTCGCGTTATGGTCGTTATAAAGTTCGTGCTTTTGCGCGGCCCCGCGATATCGTATTTGCACAGAGCGATAATTCGCCAAAAAACGATTCCGTCAGCCCATGATAGAGAGCTCTTTTGCGGGCGGAACGCCTCGCTCCAATGTCAAATAGAGCAATAAAAAAGAATTATAACGCCAGCTCCTCGCCCCGGCTAAATTATATAGATTTTTATCTAGAGCGCGCGAAAAAAAGACTGCTCGCGAGAGAGAGAGAGAGAGAGCGACAGACAAGTGACTAATTTACAAAGTAAACATATCGGTCATCGGCAAGGACGTTTCGCGAATTATAAACTGGTGGGGAGGAACGCGGTCGCGCGAGAAAAGAAAAAAATGTGTAGAAGGAGCCGCTGCCAAAGTATTTCGACGATGTTAGCTAGCGCGGGTGATGAAAGCTCGGACTCGCGCAACGAAAAAAAAACGACGAAGAAATTGGCGAAAATACGAATCGCGCGCGAAAAGAGAAGAAGAGAGGAGGAGAAGTAAAGGTCGCGATAGCGAAAGCTTCGGGTCTAATAATTGGCAGCTCCGCACACACATGTGCGTACGGTCGTGTGCGTGCATGTACACGGAGAGAGAGAGAGAGAGAGAGAGAAAGTGAGTGGCGTACCAAGGCCGTGGTATTTTTAGTTGGGCCAATGTTTAGTTGGTCGCATCGTCGCCGCCACCGCCACCACCGCCGAATAACGCGCTCTTGAAACGGTCGAGAGGAGGCTACACATCGGAGCGGCGCGCACAGATAGAGGGACCTTGAATTTCGCGGATAACATCTGCGGCCTTATCGCGTCCGTCGGTTCGCGCCCCACCTTTCGCCACCTCTCTATCCCCTCTCCCCTCCCTTCATTCTCTCCCTCTCTCAGCGTTCAGCTACTTCTCTTTCTCGCGCGACTGCATATGTGAGTATGTGCGTATGTGTGTGTGTGTGTGCGTATCAGCGGCCGATTAGCGAAACGATAAGTTTTTTCCTTTTTCGGCATATATACTAAGCTAGCGCAAGTTCGGCCCGCCCGCTTAAATATTATTTCGACGATCCGCGGATATATATCTGCCCACCTGAATTTGCTCTGCGTCTCGCAAGCGCCAACGAGTTTCACTATGTGTATCTTATGTTTATGACTAAGTTATGTACACACTCGTCCTTATTCTCTGTTAGAAGGACTTTCAAGGATGTCCGTTTGTTGTCTCTTCCGAATAAGTATAAGTATACCATCTTGTATTTTCTGTCCTATTCATATCGGTTCGGAATTATTGGAATTTCAAAGTTATATGTACTCAAGACTGTCATGTTCGATAAAACTTATAAGGTTGCGTTTACACATGTAATAGTAATCACTGACTTTAAAAAAATATGCAGCCAAAATATCGTTAAACGTTCCACTTTGAGTTCTATACGTAAGAGAACATAATTCTCGATAGACTACTATGGTATTAAATTGCCCGCAGATGTCAATCTGTTTATCGCAAGTAGATAATATATGGTAATAGAAAAGAAAAAAGTAGTAAACAAACTTAGACGAACGATGACGGATCGCGCAGATAGAGCAAAGGAATCGTTGAACTCTATATTACGATAAAAAGTCGTCAAGTGCGCGCGATTATCATTTTACGAATGGCTAGAAAAAAACGCTGTACAGCAGCAGCAATTTCTAATTCAATTATCGTCACCGCGCGAGCATCGCTCAAAAAGCAAATACGCGGGAATCGTTATAATCGCGGCCGCGAGCATAAATCAAAGTAATATTACGTACACTTGGTTAAAAAGAAGAATATAATATGTACTCGTATATAAGCGCTCGCTGCAGTCGCGTTACATAAAATCTAGGCCCGGGCTGTATAATCCCATCGGTGAATTATACTCAGAATTGGTGTGCTTGTGTGTGTGTGTGAGTGTGTTTGTATAGAGAAGCGAGAGAGAGACAGAGCTCGGCCTTATCTTCGCGAACTTTCAGTTGTCATGTGCCGCCCGAGTGTGTGCGTAAGAGCCGAGTATTCATCGCACGGACGTGGCCAAATGTCACATTTATATATACATATGTGGGCGATTTCGCGAGCGGTATGCGTCAGAATGAATATATGTACATGGGTTATAGTCGCCGCCTATGTCTAAATTCGCGAATTTTTTTTGTCCGTCCTATTCCCCCTCTCCGGTCTCGTAATTCGTTGCTGTGCTCGAGAGAGAGAGAGAGAGAGACAGAGACAGAGAGTCTCGCGAGCTTTTCGTTCACGCTATCTTAATATTAACATTTCTTTTATCGCTGCGTTCGCGCTAGTTATTGGTAATCGAGTCTTGTTTTGTTTCAAATTCACCGCAGCGATAGTATAGCCGAGACAAGAAGGAACTAAAATTAATAGCACCAACGTCTCCCGATAAAAGTGCATAAATAAGAGGCCTCGATATTCGTGATTAATCGCGAAAATATTGTGTATCTCGTGAGGAATGTTTTTATGCGCCAACACTTATGTATTCTGTATAATATAAATATAATTTTTGTTCATCCTCGCGGTTCGACCAATGCGATCGATGGAAAGATGCCGCAACGAAATAATGCAAACTAAGCTCGCTCTATCCTTTTCCCTCTTCATCTTCTGCGCGCTCTCTCTCTCTCTCTCTCTCTCTCTCTTTCTTTTTTTTTCTTCGTTTATTTAGTGGCTCGATATCAATTTCTTTTTTTAATTTTTATCGTCGCTCGCGTTGCAAAAGTGCGCGGAGAAACAACAAATGCGATAACGCGTGGCGGAGGCTTGAATAAAGGAAACTAAACGCCCCGCGTTATTTCTGCAGTCGAACGAATAAAAATCGCATACTCGGGATAAACAAAGTGCGGCAGAACGAGAAAAAGAAAAGGTGGAAAAAAGTCGATCGGCGAGTGCCTGGAATCGTCGAGGCGGATCGTTTGCAAAAGCGCGCACCGCGATTCCCGACACCGCGCGTCGTAACTAAAATTAGAAGGAAAGCTCGCGTTTCGACCACTTCTTCCTTTGAATCAAACTATTGAATGCGATAATGGAATATTATTGTTGTACGGATCGAGTGACAAAAAGCCAGTAAAGGTGATAGCTCTAGACGGCCTATCGCCAACGGCCGAGGTAAACACGCCTTTCGTCGTCGCGCGATTTCATAACATGCGCTTCTCTTCTCTTCTCCCCTTCTCTCTTTCTCCCTCCTCTCTCTCTCTCTCCTGGTCTTTCACTAGCGGTCTAAAGTACGAAATTCGAATCGCACACACTTCGCACTTAATGCCCAGCCGCGAATCCCCCTCAACTTATCGCCTATTACACGAATGCAAATCGCTATCAGCTTTTGCTTCATATATATATATGGACTCTATATATATATATATGTATGTATATATAGAGTTAAAAATAAGTTCTCAAATTCTCAGTTTCTCGCTTTTCAGTTTAATAATAATTTCTTGTGTTTTTCATTTCAAGGATGATAATATACGGTGGTAACAAAATGTAATTTTCAGCAATTCGTCGCAGCCTAATTGCCGAGACAAATTGTGAATATTGTGGTACTTTGAGATAATAGTAGTGGAAGTAACGACGATATATAACACTCAAAGGAATACAGAAAAAAAATTAATAAATTTGATATGCGACAATTTTGGACAGTGCAAGCACGGATAAGGATTCATATAATAAAAAGTATATAAATAACCTAATGTCAAATGATCAATCAGAGTTAATAAGTAACACGCGCTTTGTGCAAATATATAATAGTAAAGAGACTCGAGATTCGTCGACTTTTTTTTGCCGACGATCGTCTCGAGAGCGTATAACATTATAAATCGCGCATAACTTCATGTGTGTGCTAGGTTTTTATTCTGTTCTTTTTTTTGCACTTTATCGCTGACACAATTTCTTTTCTACGTTGTTAAAGCAGCAATTAAGCTTTTTCTCTTTCTTCTGCACTATTATAATATGTATACGGCGAAAGGAGAGAAAATAAAGAATTACGCGCAAAGACGATCGCAGCGATTTCAGATTGTACAGTGATCTCAAACTGACATTTCTCTCTTTCTTGTTATTCGCCAATTCGAAATGCGACCGCCAGCTCAACGACAAAGCTTTGGATTTCTACTTGCGCCAATTTGTGTGACTCGTTTCGTACTTTTGTTTTGTTCCCTGCACAACGTGTACAATCGACTTTATAATATTCTCACTTTCGACTGAATAAAGTATATAGCAATGATTTTTGAAAGGTAATAATAAAAAAAAAACATGAAGAGACACTCGAAGTAGAAAGACAAAGGAGCCCCGAGGTCGAGCGGGCGATTTTGAAAGTCACGGCAATCGTTGCGAATGAATTCAAATGAAAAATAATGCAAGTGCAAGCAAGTATATCGTTATACGAAAATAAATGACGTTCTTTTTCTATCGTTTTTTCTTTTTGTATTATTTTTTTTTTGTTCGTGAAAAAATAAAGATTTGAAAAAAATGTATACAGTAAATGATGATTTCAATGATTTGGTAAAAAAAAAGGCATGCCAAATTAGAAGAAACTTAATCTTCCAAGCAAGGAGAGACAGAAGTATAGTGAACTTTCACCGCAACCAAATAAATAAATAAAAATTTTGTTTTAATTTTTGGCAATATATAAATGTATATATATTGTGATTTGTTAGTTTGATATAACTGCACAAGTCACAGCGACTTACGTAATTCCATCCAAGTGCCACGAGCTGACCGGCCGATCGTCGCGCACCGCAGACGCACATTCCAATGTCAAATCCACTGTTTTCTAATCGTTAAATGTTTCTCACTCTCTCTCCCTCTATCTCTCTGAAGCTGAGGGTTGCGTCTTCGGTGCGCGACTCGACGGGACTGCGGCCGCTCGATTTTTTCGAGAATTAAACAGAGTAGCGAAGAGAGCCCTTTGAAAAATCAAAAGAACGCAGACGCGAACCTTTCGTCTGTCCTTCGATCGCGCGAGCATGTACTACTTTTCATGTCATCTGTTAGCTTACATACGCGAAGGAAGGGGTTTTTCTTTCTTTTTTTTTAATACTACATCGTAGCAAACAAAAACTGGTGATGAAAAAGAAAAACATAAAAATAAAGTCAAGTAAATTTAAAATGAATCGAAACGAACGAAAAGAGAAAAACAAAATCGGAAGATCTCAGACGCATTTATGTATATTTTGCACTTATATCGTTTTTGACTTTGATATTCTTGTGATTTCGCAGGGCACAAATTAATTGATTATAAAAAAAAAACAAAAAAAAAACACAAATTGTAGTATAGTAAGTGTGGAAAATAAAAAATAATAGTACGTATAATGCGTGACTCTTTTGTAAAGATTAAAATTTGGTGGTTTCTCTTACCTTGCGAAGTTCCCGCCAGATCCGGCGTCTGCAGTCCATGGCCCAGCCCTGGAAATTTCACTATCGTTACACGTAGCTATCGGAGCTCCGCTATCGGAGTGCAATGTCAGGCCTGTACGCAATTTCGCAACTACGAATTGAATAGCAAGCAACAAATTACAATTACAACACTCAATTGGCGTGCCACTACTGTACAGTTCGACTAAAACAATATTGCTTCCTTTTTTTTTGCACTTCAAAGATTCAGAACAAAAGTGATAGCGCAAGCAAGTGTTCTTTTGCTGCATCCGTATCGAATTCGATAATGAGCAAGGACTGAAAATGACGTGTGTCTTATTCTTATGATTGATAAAGCCAGATTTTAGATTAACTATAATGTGAATTTAAAAAATGAATATACAATGGACGTTATAATAAAAGGTTATAAAAAAAATGTACGTGTAGTTAAGAACGTGATAAAACAAAGTGATAGAGGCATTACGAGCTTTTCACGCCACATGCTTTTTAAATAAGTAAATATTGGAGTTAGGAGAATACGATGCATTGAGTAAATTATGTATACGATAAAGCCAGCCTTATCAGCATATAAAATATGAGAATATTAAGTAAACATGGCGAAATATTCAAAGACTATAATAATCAAAAAGTATCTTGACAAACTCGATATTAAGAACTCAAGCTGTGTGGAACAAAGTGAAGCAGGCATTAAGAAAAAGAAAAAGAAAAAACGAAAAGTCGACACACCAGCAACACAGTAATAGCTATATACTTGGTCCAAACTGTCAGTAGTAGTAGCTTTTCTCGTGCAAAATACCAAGGGTATACAAACATTACAGATGCGAAACATTGAGAAGCTGGCGGGTTCTGGTCTACTCAAAGACACCGATCCCACTGAAATTTGTACATACTCAAAACTACCAGATCTATAACAAATCGTTATCGTTATTTTTCAAAGATCTGTTAGTTTTGAATTTTCTAAAGTTTAATTGAAACAATATCTCTTTTTTCAGGCATAGAGACAGGTGCTACAGATATCAGATGGGCTCGAGGCCAGAACAGCCAAACGCAACAACTGCAGCAGCAGCAGCAACAGCAAGAAAAAAGTGGGTATAATCGTTCGACATTCAATTCAACAAGATTGTTCGGTGCGTACAGGCTGGGTCTGGGTAGAAGGAGGAATCGGCGAATAGACGGCCTCACCTGAGAGCGGCGTGTGATCCGTGGTGAGCGCGGCCATGCTGAAGTTGAAGCTGCCGGGCGTCGAGGCGAAGAGCTTGCTGTCGGCCATGTAGTTGGGCGTCGGCGGGTGCTCGGGCTCGTTCTCGTGCTCGTTGCTGCTGGCGGAGGCGGGCGGCCGGTCCGAGGCCGCCGCGCCCGAGTCCGAGCTGTCCTCGTTGTGGGCGTTCAAGCCACCCCCGACGCCGGGAGGACATCCGAGCCCGGCCCCGTTGCCACCCGTCAGCTCGAGGGGCTCGCACTTGATGCTGTCCTCGAGGGGTCCGTTCTCCTCGTGCAGCCCGTTGCCCTCGATCTTGGACGAGAGTAGGTGGTTGCTCTTGACCATGGAGAAGTCGGTCGGCGTGGCGTCGTTGTTGTTGAGGGGCGGCGACAGGACCCTGGGCCGCTTGGCCGACTCGTCGTGGGGGTCGGGCGTGTGCCTCTCGTTGCGTCTGATCTGGGCTCGGCGCAGCAGCTGCTGGACCGTCGTCGGCGTCGGGGTGACGGGAGTCGGTGGCGAGCCGCCGCGCGGGAACCCCTCGTCCGAGAGCTTGTCGTGCGGGGGCAGGTGGTTGCCGCCCCCGGCCCCGACGCCGCCTCCGACGCCGCCACCGACGCCGCCCCCGACTCCTCCGCCACCGCCGGCAGCGAGGGCGCGCACGTGCGACAGCTGACGAGTCGGCGACGACAGGAGAGCGTGCGAGACACACAATACGCCCGATTAGTACCTCTGGGGGTGACGACTGGGCCGATTGGGGTGATCGGGCCAAGAGAAACTGGACTACGAGGCCAGGGTTCAGGGCGTGGAATTTCTTTTCGAGGCTAGTTAATTTTTCAGTTCCGCGCGACCCGGGATTTATATATATATATACAATGTGTGGGTTTGCATATGTGTGTGTGTGTGTGTGTATGATCGTACTCGTTGACCTCGATTACCACGCGGGGCGCTTGCCTTAGAAAATATTCAGCGGTTCGCGAAAACAAATTCAATTGCTTAGCGAGTATATACACTATTTTTATTTATTTCGAGCGATTCTGGGGCTGCGACTGACCAATTTAGGCTCTTGTTACCGCGCGATTTATGCAGCGAACGCTCGATATTTGGGGGTATATTTTTGGTTCGCGCTTCGCTGCGGGGAACTCTTAAGCCCTTTAAATTTGAGTCGTTGCGAAAGCTCAGTCAATGTCCAAAAATTGGTAAATGTGCACGCTGATTTTTTCAGTGAATTTGTGCAACTTCCAATGTAAGGGCAGTGCACAGGTATACGCTAATTTAGCGGCTAGTTACCGAATTCGTACCGTTTCAAATTTGTACGCGAGGATGTAGGTTGACTTAAACGCGATGTCTTTATTTTAGTGCTTGCTACCATATTAATGCCCGATTTATTCTCTATCATATTGATGCAGAAGCGAATGAGTTTGATTTGGGGCAAAGCAAGAACACGAATGTAGTTTATAGACCACGAGAATCAACGTTATATTTAGATGATTAGCTATTACTTTTGCAAGTATCAAGAAATTTTATTTAGTTTATAAACTTATGCGAATCGGTGAAATGCACGGGCTATCAGTAAACAAATTGAATTTCTGTACTTTTTGAATATTAATGTTTATTGCATTTCTGTTAATCCGAGATATAGGTCTGACTGATGGAACATTTAATGAAATCCAAAAAAAACTCGAGGTCAACTAATTCTGTCTCTAATTCATATGTGGGTCGGTAAATTGGCAATTTAACCGTATCGACTTGGAAACATTCGCGAATATTTAGTCAGTTCAAGTGTATCGATTCTAAGGATATATGGAACGGTCGTTTAAAATGAGTTTACACTGTTAGCGCGAATATTACCGAAATGCATGCTGAGCGAATTGAAAAAAAAAACATTTGCTGGTTATTATTAGATCGAGTAAGATTGAGATTAATCAGATAACTTGTTTATCCTTTTTCTTTTCTTGTACAAAAATAGCTATATTAGCAGGAACTAAATGTATCTGTTTGCTTTGACCTAGACAATAGTTGAGAGGAATCAAGATATTCGTGGCAAGTAACTCCTAGCCTAGCATAGAACCAACCAATTAACGATCTAGCAATACTCAAATTACCGATAAAATTTGCCCTCGACAATTCCGTCTCTTTAATTCAAGCGACAACCGCAGATTCCCTCTTAACAATTGGTCAAGACTGGCCGATAAAACAATCCTACACTTTTATCGATTCTAATAATAAGCAGGAACAAATGCGTTTTTGTCTATTTGACCGGTATAGTGCAGCGACAGATAAGAGGGGTTCTTTTGGTCGTGGCACGCTAGGCTCACCTCATCTCTGTCGGATTGATCGGCCTGTTGCGTAAGTCCGGACACCCTGAGAACCTCCGCGGTTTTCAGGAAGCTACTGAGAGAGCGCTGATGGACGTTCACTTCGCCGTGGTAGATGAACTCCACCAGGGCGTGCAGATCGCTGAATGCAACATCCTGCAGTACTATCACCGGGTGCTTGCACGGTGTGCTCTGCGCAACAACAACAACAAGAAAAAAAAAACACGTATGTCGGTTAATTCGTTAATACAGCTGTGCGATTTGTAGCGAGCGATACTATTGATTCGTCGAAGAAGCAGAGGAAAAATTATGAATTTACTTTGAGAAGCTCCCTGAAGTAGGGGCTGCAGGCCGAGAGTACGACCCGGTGTGCCTTGAGACTCTTGCCATCGCATGCCAACGTGACGTCCACGAAGTCCTCGTCATCTCGGAGATTTTCGAATGCCGATGTGATGCTGCTCTGGTAATTATTCCATCGCAGGCAAAAGTGTTGTGTATCTACCATCGTTATGCCTATTCACCTGTAACAGAAGTAGCAACATTGTTCGTTAAAATTTTTGCCCACTTGGCTCGATGCTGATCGTCTTGAAAATTTATGCGGACACTCGATTATAAAAGTATAGAGTCCGTATTACTTAAATTATACCGACAGCTCAATATTGGTTTAAATCTACTTGGAGCCTTAAAGGAAATTGACAAGATACTCTTATCTTCGGATTAATCGGTTCGCTCGAGCAGAAATGCATTATAATCGCATTTATAAATCCTAATAAACAGTAAATGGTATGTTTACTCGTGATGTAGAGGAGGATCCGTGAATCGCGCAAAGTCCCAAGCAGCCCCGAATAGTTGTCGATCTTTTAGTTCGAGCGCACGGTGTCAAATCTCCTAAGCCACCGCATTTTTCAAACTGTCGCTATTGCAAAAGTTGCAATTTAACCTTACTCTGTTGCTCAAGGTACACGACAGATCCCGATAAGACGGCACAAAAGCACTGATAAATTTAGATAAAGCTTGTTTTGAAAAGGAGGCCTGCAAAGTTGTAAAGAGAACAATTTTGCCTCTCTCTCCCTCTCACACACACACACTCTCTTACTCCCTCTCCAACTCCACCTCTTAAAATCGACTAATGCGATTTCTTTATTTCATTGAATGACTGGGTGGTGGAAGGGGGCGAGAGATCCATGCCGAAACGATACGGAGACCTTGCAGTTGAGCATAAATTAATACAAAAAAAAAGTCAAGGTTCAAGACGAATTTTCAAGGCGATTGGTGTATCACTGATAGAAAGCGACAGAGAGAGAGAGAGAGAGAGAGAGAGAGAGAGAGAGAGAGAGAGAGAGAGAGGAGATGCCTCGCTATCGATTTATACGCATCGCCGCAGATATTAGTACAGATGTTCGGGGCAATGTTATCGGCGAATTCCAGGCGCTCCCGCCCGATCGCTCCACGACGACTAATAGATCATCGCCAAAATCGTTTCTCGCACGCACACACACGCGCACGCAAAGTGCAAATTGCAAAATCGAGCAGCGACGCGAGTATATGCGCTCGACTGTGCCAATAATTCACGCATCGTAAACAACTGGCTTGGATGGTATCGTGTAAACAGGTGTGTGCGGACAAGAAAAACTTTTTAGAACGAGAGGTACACTTTTCTTACTCGGCGCTTCGGATCGTTTAATGCACAATTCATGCAAATTCTCAATACGCCAAGATTTAACGCACGCCCCAGACATTAAGACACCAGGTTCCTTTATATAATATAACACAATTTGTATATACATATATATAGAATATAATAGAAGACTTGGCTTTTTTTGCCTCCGCGTGTCTCGCTCCTTAACCGTATATCGCTGGTTTCTCTCCTCTTACACGGCTAGTGGAAAGTTTAAAAAATATCAGTCGACGGAGCAGATAAAAGGCAATAAAATGGCACAAGATAAAGACCGTGCCGTGGCCGCAGGATGTTCGTTGCTTTCTCTCTCTCTCTCTCTCTCTCACACACTCTTTTACTTTTTTCAAAATGCTCCAATACACTTTTTCATCATCCATCTATCTCTCCCTCCCTTTTCTCTATATCTATTTAGGCTTCTCGGCAAAGCGAGTCCGCGTCTTTATCGCTCTCTCTCTTCACTATGGTCGCGCAGCACACAGTCGCGGCGCTCTTCTACGATCCCTCCGATCCACAGAAAAATTGGGTCGTCATGCTGGAACCAGGCCAGAACATGTACGATTAAATAATTCTCTTTACTCGGCTGTATACTTATAAAAGTGCAAGCATTAAAGTATGCTGATAGCGCGCTATCTCGACCCGAAATGATAAAAAAAAGAGCGAGCGAGCGAGAGAGAGAGAGAGAGAGAGAGAGAAAGACGCGTCTTGGAACAAATTTGCAGTTCGAGCACTTTGAAGGAATTTCGTAATAAAAAAAAATATCCAAAATTGCGTTTCCGTTTGTGGGTTTCGCAATTTCATTGCAAAAAATTGTAGAATCCATAGTTTTTTAGAATAAAAAAAATATAATACAATTAGTCAGCGAAAGAATACGTATATTAAGATTTCTTGAAATATATACGGGATGTAGAGACATACAACCACTGTTGATCGTTTACAATTTAATTGTAGATTAAGTTGATATAAGGGTATAAGTTACGAAATTCGCAGTAATGATAAAGCTACTATTATTTTATTATCAACGTGAATTCGAAATGCAAAAAGTAATCGGCACATGCGCAGCGGTCAAGTGCTGCATTTTTTGGGGGTTATTTTTGTATTGGCACTGTCTAGGGACGACCAGCCGTGTGTACACGGTACACGGTGAGTTTTTCGACGACCGAGACCGCCAACCGTGTGCACACGGTACAGGATATACGGCGCGTAAAAAACGAAGCAACGCAGGCGAACAACATTGGGCTCGGGGCTTTAGAGGTTTTAGTTTAGTTTTATATTGAAAAAAACTTATTATTAATCAGAGTGATTATTTCTTTATTAACCCTATGCATGCAGCTTTGTAATTACTGCAGATCTCGTAATTGCCCTTACATCTACGTAGCTTACAATTAAATTGCAAACGATTGGCGGTGGTTTCATATCTCTGTGTATGGGTCCAGTTTAAAAAAAAAAAAAAAATAATACGTACAATTAGTTACGAGATTATTTTTACATGGATTACCTACAATTTTTTGCAGTGAAGTTGCAAAAAACCTAGAAACGAAAAGACAATTTTGGGTATTTTTTTTTATTCCAAAATTCTCAAGTTTCTGGTCCACTTCACGAAGCTTACAGTTCGCATTTCCTTTCTCCGCGCGACTCCCACCACCGATGCTATCCCTCTTTATACTTTTCTTTCCTTTAAATTTAGCACATCTATACTAACCGTATTGAAACTTACGCGCGCGACTAGTACAACAATGATAAATCAGTTTTTTTTCTTTTATCAGCGATATCGAGAGTCGCGTATATATCGCCGCCAACTTTTTATAATTTCCCGCAAAAAGTCCGTCCTATTCTCTTTTTTCGTCTATAATGCGAGTCCCGTATACGTTATCTACTTGAGGCCGAGACTCCGTGCATATGTACGTATGCGTGTTCGCGTGTGCGTGTGTGTGTCGTGGAAACGTTGTTTCAGATATATACGAATTTTTACGATTTAATTGCGCCGTTATTACGTTCCTCAAACTCTCCGTTTTACTTGCGTATAAGCGCGTATACACACCAGAAAATGTGCGTATCTTAGCCAAAAATCGTTCGATTCGACATATCATAGGTGCTAACATTAATCTTATTTTTATTCCGTCTGCGATTGTGAAAAATAGATAACGACCTGCATTAATCATTTATTTATAAAGATAAGTTTATTGTTCAACAAACAGCGAAATAGGTCGATAGTTAACTCGTTAAAACGAAAATAAAAAAAAAAAAAAAGAGTCGATGTGCAGAAGAAAAACGTTGGCCTTGGCTATAACGCGATTGATTACCGTTTATATTGATGTAGCCGCTCGATCATTCGTCCGAGTGTACAATAGTTTCGGCAATTTGATAGGCTGTTAATAAAATTGCCCGATCGAGTCGCAGCGAGAAGCGCGAAAAAAAAGCGTGCGTAATATAAACGCACACACGGGCGCGTCGAGGCGCAAAGGTCACGGCGTTAACCGCATCGCCAATTTTCCATCCGCTGCGCACGTATAATACATATATATATATACATATACAGAGATTCACTCGTCAGTGATACGTTTTCCCTGCTGGCAGCGGTACAGCGCGACGAAGAAGGGCGTCGATAACGAGAAACTAAAAGCCGATCCACTGCAAATAAATAAACCGCTCGGCTTGCGCTTTCATTCACCCTCTATATGTGCGTATGAAAAAAAAAGAGTGCACGCAGAGAGGACTGCGGAACGGCTGGGGGAGGGGGAGAGGGTGGAAAAAAAATCAGAACGAAAACAAAAAAAAAAAAAGAAGAGTACTCACAGATGCGTGAAAAATCAATTGGTCCGCTCACGGCTATTCGCACATATCGGGCCAGTTTAGCGCCCGCCACAACTCAATTTCCGCGCGCTCACACTTTCACTGCAGCCGTGAATAACAAAAAAAAGCGAGTATATACAGAGAGAGATTGCTTTCACCCCTCTCTCTCTCTCTCTCTCTCTTCGCAAACAATGACAGATCAAACAAAACAAGCGGCGTTTTATAAAAAAAAAAAGGGGGGAAAAAGTGAAAGAGACGATGCACCGGTGTTTTGACGTGCATGTGCAGCTTATACGAAGCGCAGGAAAATATGCGGCTGCGAAAGGAAAGAGAGAGTGAATGTGTGTACGTCTGGCGCTTATACGGCAGAAGGACGAGTCTCGGGCCTGCTGAAAGTGGAAAAGAGAGGAAAAAGAGATAAGGAACTAGTCTCGAGGGCAAGCAGTCAGGCTGACTGGCATGCAGGTCTTGCTCCTCTCTTTCCTTCTCTCTCTCTCTCTCTCTCTCGTACACTTTGCTTGAGCTCTCTCATTGACCGGCTCTCTCTCCCTCTCGGGCGTTTCACTCGCTCGGGCGCACGCCGCGCACTACGTTGTACACTCACTGGGTCACTCGCTCACCAAACACCTCTCTCTCTCTCTCTCTCTCTCTGCGTCTTTCTCTCTTCCTCTCTCACTCACTCCATCCTCTCAGTCTGTCGGAAGGGGGTTAGTACGCGACTGCACACACGCACTTCCGTCGCGTCTTCATC
>UELU01145739.1:22500-39534 GCA_900490025.1 Megastigmus dorsalis
ATAAGAGAGCTGCTCATCTCGCTCTCGCTCTCGCTCTCTCTCTCTCTCTCTCTCTCTCTCTCGCACACTCTTTCTGCTCTCACTCCCGTTCGTACCCCGCGCGTAGTCGTCCTGCCCGCCGTCGTCGCCGTCTTTCTCCAATTCTCTCTCGCTCTCTTGCTCTCTTCTCTCCCCTGACTCGCCTCCCCTCTCTCCGCTCTCACTCGCTCTCTCTCTCTCTCTCGCTCTCTCCCGGCGTCCGCGTATGTGTATCGTCGAGTTCGCGCGCGCGCCCGAAAAACGCACGCCGACGCCGCCGCAGCCGCCGCCGCCGTCGTCGCCGCTGCGCATTACGCCGGCTCTGCACGTTTCAGGAGGGGGTAGGGCGAGCGCCGCGTATATGTGCAGAGATAAAGAGCGAGAGAGGCGGTTTGCCCGCGAAATACGAATATCCTGGCGGGATTCTGCGCCCTGGCGTCGGGCGCGCACGCGACAAGCCGGGGGACTCGACGAGCCGCCGCAGTAGTTGCCGCCGCCGCACGGAGGGAGGAAAAGCGCGATCGCGCGCGCCGTCCGCTCGACTGGGATGCTGGTGGGGAGCGGCTGGAGAGATTCAGGAGAATCATCGCCTGAAAAAAGGGGGTGCGAGCGAGAAAGAACGAGACACGAGTATAAGCTGCGCGATTTGCAGAGGGAGAGAAAGCAAGAGAGAGAGAGAGAGAGAGAGAGAGAGGGAGGGATAGGTCGCGCACCGGCTTTCTATAATATATACATGCCTACTCTCTCTCTCTCTCTCTCTCTCTGGGAAGGTCCTGGCTATCAAGCGTATTGTGCGTGTACGTGTGTGTGTGTGTGTGCGTGCCGAGGCTATAGACACTTGTCGCTCTCTTAGCAGCTAGTTTTGTTTATTTACGCAACCTATATGGTATATACTCAGTGGCAATCGTCTTCAGCTTATTTAGGGGGACCAGCGTACTCCAAGGGAGGAGCGAATAATAAATGGCTTTATCGGACTTATTTTATATTTTTTTATCACGTCGAGTTATGAGGTAAAAGGTCGTTAAAGCAAAATTAACGAAGTAAAGGCAGCTACGGTCGTTACGTTCGTCCGTTAGTTATTGCTTTGCTGCTGTTGCCGACGCCGCCACCGCCGCCGCCGCCGCCGCCGCCTCTTACTGCGTATTTTCTTCGCGAATAGATGTTGTTTGCCGTGCAGCTCTCGTGCGTACAATTGCTCGGCTGTGTGTGCACAGTGTTGTACACGCACGTCGTTACTCCGCCTCTGCCTACGTCACATTATAGGGTAAAGGAGAGAGTAGCGCGCGTTTATGCACCACATGGCTATTTTGATCTATAATGTACACCGAGGGAAAGAGAGAGAGAGAGAGAGGGAGATGAAGTGAGTGTAGCGATTTGACAAAGAGAGCGCGACGCAGCAGGGGAAATAGTTATAGGAGTGCGAGAGTGAGAGAAAACGAGTTTGCACCGGAGAGAGAAAAATGAGAGAAAAAAAATACGCAACAGCAGCAGCAGCAGAGAAGCCAAGAGAAAGGAGAATAGGCGAGCACAAGAGAGCAAGCGGAGAATTCGCGCGCGAGCAAGGGGTGCGAGGAGATTAAAGGTAGAAGGAGAAAGAGAGAACAGAAATTTGGCCTGCTAAGTGAGTGTATGTGTGTGTGTGTGAAGGGCCTGTGTGAGCTGCGAATAGAAAAAGAAAGAGAGGCGAATCTGGGAAAGAAATGAAACAGTGCAGGGGGAATGTGGTAACGCGTAACGCGAGCGAGCGAGCGAGAGAGAGAGAGAGAGGGACAAAGAGATAGTCATAAACTGGGAGTATAAATATAGTGCGCACGTACCGAGCACGAAAAGTGAACGAAGGAGAAAGATGCGCAAAGTGGGAGAGAGATGAAAAAAAGCAACGCTAAAAGAGAGTGTTCTGAGAAAAAGAGCGCGAGCAACTCTCTCGTGCACTCCCTCTCTTTAACGCACATTGTGCTCGGACGAAATAGAAATAATAAAAATAAAAATAATAGCTGCGGTGCCGATCGAGAGCACGCGAGGAGAAAAAGAAGAGCCAGAGAGGGGGGGAGAGATAAGTAATAAAGGGAGCGAGAGAGAAAGAGTGAGAGAAATGGCCCAACCAAAATGGAAGAAGAGCCTATGTATACGCGGCCAGTCGACTGCGGAGGAGAGAAAAGGGGCAACAAAAATGAAGCGAGCGAGCAGAGAAGCGATAAGGAGTGACGCTGCCACCCGAGGAACGGCCAAAGACGCGGAGAGAGAGATAGAGAGGAGTTACATACATAGAGAGAGGGAGAGGGAGAAGCGTCGATGAGGATGACGAAGGTCTCTCCTCCGCGTGGACCGAGATGAGAAGGAACCGCAATGAGAGAGAGGGAGAGCAGCGAGTTTGGCAGAGTGCGACTTGGGTCTGCAGTGTACAACTCTATAGAGGCTTCCTGCGGTCCGTGTGCCTATGTGTATGTGCAAGAGAGAGAGAGAGAGAGAGAGAGGGAACCGCTTAACGGTGCGCGAGACATCTGTCGTAATAAGCGCGGACGAGCGAAAAAAAAGGAGCGTAGACCGATTTGAGAGCATATAATAATGAGCGGGAGATAGAAAAATTTCGCTCGCATTCGTATCTAGAATATTGCGCTCGAGACGAGATATTATAAGCTCAGAAAGGTTTTTATGCAGCTGCAAGTTTTGTATAGATTATAATTCTATAGACGGAAATAGAATTCTTATCAAAGTTGGTGGAATTTGGCTAATCTTTGCTAGGGCGTATAATGTACTATAGGTGATCGGAAAGTAAAACAAAACCAATCGATGTTTGCTGAATTTTAGCGAAACTTTGGTTCAATTATTACCGACAAACTTTGCTCGATACAACCAAATCCTGATAATTGTTTTACACGATAATTATATATCGGGCTTTTTTATCATTATAAAACAACTATTATTATGTGCGTTAAAAATACTTTGGAACGTTCTCACGTGCAAGCTTATTTTTGACTCGGTGAAATTCGATATAAAAGTCTGGCATGTATACTTTAACGAGAGTTTAGTAAATATACCGATGGCCATTAGGGCCAAAGATTTAGTTCTAAGAATTCACTTCCTCGATATAGACTTTGTCCTTAGCCAATAGCACTTGATTGTGCGAATATACTTTTAGACGAGTACAGAATGGCTAAGCCAATTTAAACCTGCACTTATGAGAATGTTGTATATATTGTTATTTAAAAATTTCCACACAACTTATACGATCCCACTCAAGATTCGTAGAAACCTAATCTACATTTCAGTTTCCATGAATCATTATTTAACAGCTGATAAGGGAATCAATCGAGCTAAGGTAGCCTTGGCAAAGAAGAAACCACCAATCCGCTAAAACAAATCGAGATGGCTCAATCGAAAGGACTGAATAGACATCATAGGCCCGTGACAAATTAGAAGTCAACACTGGCTCCAGCGAAAGCTCCTCTCGTGAAAAATGCCTACGTCCATTGAAGACCCTCGAAAGAGAAAAGAATGAAAAAATGAAAGAAAGAGAGCAAGATCGTAAAAGCAGCTCGTGAACTATAACGCACGCGGCTCTCTGCAGCGCAATCATCGAGTTAACAAAAACAGAGAGCGCGCCGAGCGAGCAGATCATGCAGAGAAAGAGAGAGATATATATATATATATATATATACGTATATAGTCTGCGGGCAGCACGCGCCGGAAACGATCGATGCCAGTACAAACGCGCAGCAGGCTTTTTCGCACCTATATACAAGTGTATATGCCCCCAGCCCCGCAGCTTCCACCCTTCGCGGATGGCTACTATGTGTATATCGGAACAGGTTTCTTTTTTCTTTTTTTTTCTTTTTTTTTATGGTCGTCCTGAGCCTGAGACTAGACTCTCTCGTGTGCTCTTATATACATATCAGGGAGAATGTAAATGCTGCGCGTCTCGTGCCTCTAGTTGGAACGTGATTTTTCATCGGTGTCGAATAGAGGTATGGAATAACGTTATCTTTGCCGGATTGACGCGCGCTTGTGTATTATATGAAGGTCAGACCGATTGGCCGCGTATCGAGCCGATCATCGCTTTAGATCGGTATCGCTTAGCGGTTGCAATAAGGCTAGCGTTATCATGCTGCATGCTGAACGATTCATGAGCGCGAACCGATAAAAAAGCGCGCTTGGGCTAATAGAGTGCGTTGATAGTGCGCTGGAAGATGCCGAAATTCTCGTCGATTCATTCGTACGATAATGTCGTCGAGTAGCTCAATGCGCACTTTACGCTGACGGATCTTTTTTCTTTTTTAATTATAAATTACAGTTGAAACGCGTATAACAAAAAAAAAAAAAAAAATTGAGGCAAATATAACCAGACGTCAAAATACAAAATTCCATAATCGATTAGTCTCTGTGTCGCCGTCGGACCTATCCGAAAAATAGTTCCACCAGTCGACTTTTAAAACACAGTGTAACGATGATAGGCGCACGCATCGCGTACACATAGAGCCGTGACTTTTTCGCAGCAGTTACAAGCCCGCACGATTCCGCTCGTGTACCCTCCGGCTTTCCTTGTCTCTCTCTCTCTCTCTCTACTTCTCCTCCCTTCCTTGACAAACAGAGCGGCGGCGGCAGCGGCGGCGACGGCGGTGGCGTATTATACATCCATACAGAGCGAGAGAGAAAGAAAGGGAGAACGGCGTCAGCAGCGGCAGCAGCAGCGGCAGCGGCAGCGCGACCCCACTCGATTCGCCCCCTCAAAAAATCATTACGCCCTTCCGCGGGCTGCGCATGAACGCCGTTTTAATTCGCTATACTAGAAAAGTAAAATACATATATAAGCGAGCGAACGCGGCAGCGGTGGTGGCGGTGGCGGCCTCCCCGCGATGTAGCAGTCGTAGTAGTAGTAGTAGTAGTAGTAGTAGGAGCTCCGCACCGGCAGCCAATGGCCGATGGTGGGGGTAGCCGGCGGCAGCCTCGCGAGGGAGTGAACGAGCGAGATGGAAAAATATAAAGTTGGCTCGCGTCGGTGGAGGGAGCGAGAGTGAGAGAGAGAGACAGAGAGAGAGAGAGAGAGGAAGAGGGTAAACCGAGACGGACGTATACATTTGGCAAGAAGTTTAGACGAGGATGGCAGACGAGGGTTGAGAGGGGACGCGGTTATGAGGGAGAGAGAAAGAGAGTTGCAACGGTGTGTTGAAGCGGGGGGAAGGGGGGGGGGTTAGAAAAGGATAATTGAAGGAAGCGCGCGCGTTATGAGGAAGGAGAGTGATTAAGAGAGAGAGAGAGAGAGGGAGAGAGAGAGAGAAAGAGAGGGGAAGGTAGATGGAAAAGGATGTAATTGAAGAAAGGCATTAGGTGGACAGAGAAAAAGAGCGAGCGATCGAGCTGGTCCGTACTGTGCTGCTTCGTGGGGTCGGGAGCGGGGTAAGGGACGCGAAAGTTCGGAAAGAAGTTTAGAGGAAGGGACGACTAGGAGGGAATGGTTATGAAGAGGGAGAAAAATAGAAGGGGGGAGGGAAAAATCGAGTACAGGATATAGCCTCGAAGAGTGTGTCTATGTGTGTGTGCGTGTGTGTGTACGTGCAGTGTGGGTGAGACGACCACGCCGCGGCGAGCAGCTCGGCCGAAAGACGCCGCTGCCGCTGCCGCCGCCGCGAGATGAGGAACGAGAGAGAGAGAGAGAGAGAGAGAGAGAGAGACATAGGGAGAAAGATGGATATATATCCTTTTTCCCTGCAAAGAGAGTAGAGCCAGTAGCTCGCGGGGAGAGTAAAAGCGCGGCGTGTCCTCCTCCTCCTCCATTGCTATACTCCTTACCGCCCCTACCGCGGCCTTTTGCCTTAACCCTCCTCTCCGCCCCCCCCGCCCGTACTTCTAGGGGCTCCATTGTAATATTTATTGATTGGATTCCTAGGGACCGAGGGTGAGCTCTCTATCTTCCTCGCTCTCTTTCTCTCTCTCTTTCTCTCGCGGCTTGCTTTCTTACTTCCTTCCTTGTCTCTCTCTCTCTCTCTCTCTCTGCTTCCTTCATACATATACATGCACACACCTACATATAGCGCTACACTCTTTCTATATCCCTGCGTCCTCTTTCTCTCTTTCTCTCGCGCGCTACTGGGCGTTTGCGCTTTTTACGCGAGAGCCGGGAAAAAAGGGGGGCACGGCAGAGGCTACGCTATTTTTTCTCTCTCTCTCTCTCTCTCTGGCGTGCCTTGGCGCGGACGAGATATCGCGGAGAAGGAGAGAGAAATAGCGCCGCTGCGTCGGCCGTTTCCGCGGTACTATAAGTACTGCATGCCGCAGAATAGCTGGCCGATGTGCGTTCCCGCGGTTCTGCGAATATATGTAGAGCAAAGTAAGACGGGACACTCCTTTCTTCATCGTTCAGGACTTTTGCCGTTTCCCTATTCGTAAAATACCTGCCGCTTGCTTTTCCAAATCTTCGACTAGAACAAAATGATCAATCCGTCTTTTACATACTGACGTTATTACACATTCATAAATCGCCACATTTTTGTTATCTGTATAAGACATTAGATTCCTGATGCACTGTGTTGCGTAACTCTCGCGAGATCCCGTAGAAACAAAAAAAAAAGTTGAACAGGAATATCCGCATCGTATGCGAAAAAGAAAGCAATTTGCATTCCCATCACTCTCGCGTGCGCAGTATATATCCCACTGCTGTATACACAAAAATTGCGTAACCCGCTCTCTCTCTCTCTCTCTCTCTCTCTCTTTCTCGCACAGTCCCGTCTTCTTCTCTCCGGCTCTCAGAGTAAAAAGATAGAAAGAGAGAGAGCGCGCGAAGCTGAGGACACACAGAGCCGAAACTATCGGGCTTAATCTGTTGATCGTCGCGGCGACGGAGCGTCGACGTGACTAATGAACTTAAGGTCAGGCCTAGTGCATGGCCAATATGTATACTCCCAGTCGCCTCTCTTTCACTCTCTTTCTCTCTCACTCGTTTGCCCACCTACGCACGATCATAGCGCATCCCTACTTTTCCTCTCCTATAACCGAGTGAGATTATAATATTGGAGTGATGGTCGGGACCGATGCAATTGGTATGTATTCTATGTGTCGAGTGCGTGTGTGCGTGTGTGTGCATGCGTGTGACGTCCGGTGAGTCACACACGTATTCGGAGCAACAGCAGCAGCAGCAGCAGCAGCCGCAGCACAGAAGAGAGGCGCCCTTGAGCTCGCACGTATATAGAAGACGAGAGAGTTCGCCTGCGTACACCAACCAGTATAACATGCACACGAGAGTCTCGCACTCATACACACGTACACACACACACACACACACACACACTGCACTCGAGCAATCGAAAGAAGAGAGTAAGCGAGAGAGAGAGAGAGAGAGAGCGCTTTTTGCGTTTTTCTTTTTCCTGCGTCTAGCCGCGCGCCTCGGCTGCTGTGCATGCAAGTTCATGCGTTTATATACATGTATACATATATGCGTGTGAGAGCACGTCGCTCTCAGCTCGTTCGTCTGTCTACTGAGTACGTGGTGATGTGCGTGGGTGTGTGTGTATGTATGGGTTGGTAAGTGCCGGATCCACGACGAGCTGCCGTATAGCTCGCGAAAAGAGAAGAGCCGCTACGTATATATAGACGGTCTTTCTCTCTCTCTCTCGCTCTTTCGCTCTCTATCGCTCTTTATCGCTCTCTAGTATGTATGATTGAATCTACGATACTCGCTGATGGGGATTCGCCAATTACTTTTGTGACGAGCTTGAAAATCGAATCGAGACTACAAATTCTCCACGAAATGAATGCCGATCAGTGGCATTTATTGCACTCTGTCGTGTTATTCAACGACTTAACACAAATAATTTATTACGCTTGGAAGAGAAAGAGAAAAAAGAAAAAATTAATTTTGGCAGCTGAATTGTTTTCAGCGATCAACTGGACAAAAGGCCGCCTTGATACTCGCCACAGTCCTCGTTATATGAAAATGATTCGCAGCCGATTCGCGAGCGCGGGATAATTTTTTTACTCCCGAAAATTTATGCTGCTAAAAATTTCGTCCACACGAACCCCCTCCCTCATATAATTGCATATTTTCATCTGTGCATGCACTGCGTGTGCTAGTGTGTATGTGTGAGAGAGAGAAAGAGAGAGAGATCGAATTGTTATGTGCACGATATACACACATATATATGTATATACACGCTTACATGCAGCACACGCACGAGTCACTCATGAATAAATGGGAGTACTTACATTGTCTTTGTCCGCGCACGAAACTGTGTATGCACGTGTACATGTATACCGCATGCGTGTGCGAATGTGTACGAAATATGTGTTTGTGTGTGTCTGTGAGTGTGAGAGCCAGTCGAGGGGAAAAAACAGCCTGCGAATATTTGTCTGCCTCTACTGCAAATGTTATTCGTCGCTAGCCAGTCGCGCTTATTCGACGGCCAATGATTTGTCCGTAAATCCCTTCCAGCGTGGCATGTTCCTACTTTTTTTTTCGTTCATTCCCTCTCCCTCTCTCTCCCTCTCTATCTCGCTCTTTCTATCCCGATATATATATATATCTCTCTTTCTCGATTTTGTCTTCTAATTTGTTTTCATATATATTGGAATTCTAGTAAAATATTTAACTTTTTTCCGCTTCGCCGTCCGTGTTTGTATCTGGTTTGTTGATTACTCGTAGCGAATTTTCAACTGGGTTTAACTTTGGCTTTTCAATCGATTATACAGCTCTCTAAATATTTTAAGCTGCTTGTATCGCCATTTATATATACGTCATCGTTTTTTCTTTTTGCAATAATTTATCAATTCGACGAATCCGATTAATTCAGTTTCAACAATGTAAACTGAGCTATAATGTGCGCGGCAAGTATTGTTTTGAATCAATAAACGAGCTGCTCAAGGACTAGATTATTATTATTATTATTATTATCCTTGCAATGTGTGTACATCCTTTCCGATACGAAAAATGTATAGAGGCAGAGGAATGCAAAAACGTCGGAAGCACACAGAGACTTTTCCTATATGGTATGTTATACTATTTACGATGCTAGCATCAGGTGCGGTGTAAGTTTCGGTGCTAATCTCCGTAAGAGGCCGTAAAAAGGGGCGAACTGCGAATTTTTCTCGATACGCACACACACACACACATATATATATATGCGCACACAGCTTCGAAAAGAGTGCGAACCTCGGCGTATAGGTATAGCCCTGTAATCGTCAGAGAAAGAAAGGCGAAGATGGAAAGAAAGACGAGAGAGAGAGAGAGAGAGAGAGAGGGAGAGAGAAAATAAAGGATCGAAAAAAGAAATTAGCAGGAGAAACAGAGAGAGAGAGAGAGAGAGGGAGAGAGGGGGATGAAGGGAGATGGAGAAAGAGAAAGAGAGAGAGAGAGAGAGAGAGCGATATTCGAGCTCTCGGGCATCGCTCTCCGCGCCACGGGTTCAAGGCTAAGCGTCGTGAAATACTGGGCCAGGCATACCAACCTTCCCTTCTACGCTGCTTCCTGCTGTAAGCTCCATCCAAGTTCCGAGCGCATAGCTATCGCACGCACACACATAGACAAAACGACGCGCGCACGTGTCTGCGTGCAGTAGGCACACAACCCTTCGTGTTCTCTGGGCTCTCTGCGCCAGCAATGCTCTAAGTATATATGTATACAGCGCAACTGCGAGCACGAGGGCAACGCGCGCCACTTGCGTTTCTTTTGCCTTTCCTCTTCCTTCTTTCTCGATTCAGACCTTTCTCTCTCTCTCTCTACGAGACACCTTCTATTCTCGCTACTCGCGTTTCGCTATTAAAATTCGGTGGGAATTCGGGGATTCGCGCAGCAGTAGATACGATAATTAGCTTGTTCGACTTCTCGGAAACTGAAAATATTATATCTAGTGATTTTTCTTCGAATCACATGTGATGCATAACCAGAAAATATATTAAGCCCTTATTAAATAAGCAGTTGTTTTATCTTAAACACGCACAGAGCTCGCAATTTCTTTTTTGTGCAGGTAAACCGTCTATAGTTAATATAATGCGAAAACCGCGCCGCAATCCCTGTATAGCCACAGAAATGTATAAGGAAGAAAATCGCGCGCGGCGAATTGGCGTAATTGAAAAAGCAAACCCGTACACAAATCCCTTCGATTTTCTCACCCTCTTAACGGCCGCCGCTATACACATTGTTACATAGTCAGAAAAGCATGTGCGTGTGTGTGTGTGAGGCACGTTTATAACGCGTCAGAGAGAACGGAGGTCTGGCTCGAGTCGCTCGGTTATATACATTATACGAACGCTGCGGCTCCGAGGCGAAACCGCGAAAACACTCGTGGCGGTCGTGCTCGCCCCTGGGCGACATCGCGCGCGCGCGCGCGTTTATCATTTCGTCGCCCTCTCTCCTTGCTCTCTCCCACACACGCCAAGCGGCGACATAACGAGGTGCGTGCGTGCTGTCCTTTTTAGACGAGACCATAATCGATAAGAACATCGTTAAGTCTGCTCTCGACTGTCACGAATTCGCGTCTTTGTGTCCTCCCCCTTGCCCCTCTTTTTATGCTCTTCTTTTTTTTTAACCCCGCGGGTTTTATAATTGCGGGGCGCTCTGCAAAATCGGGGTGCGCGTGGGTGCGTCTGAGTTCGTGATGGGGAAAACGGCAATTTTTCGGTTAACTGCGGTCGATTTTTATGAGTAACGCACTTTTTTTTTGCCTGGCGCACTTCCGCGTTCGATTTCTGCACGTTTGTACGTCATACGGCTGTAATTGTAGAGGTCCGAAAAGTACACACACACACACATAAATATATATATATGATTTGACATCGTTAGTTAAAACGTCCTCTTTGACGGAGTTGCTGCTGCTGCTGCGGAAACTTTCGGCTTTTTCGCATTGTATATATAGTGATACATGTACACGCTTTGGCCGCATAATGGGACCCTTGATTATATGCTTTATTTCACAATTATTTATAATCGGCCTGACTGTAATATGCGACCTGCAATTTAAATTTACAGTTTAAAGACCGGCAGGGTAGAAAGTTCGTCTGTCGACGTAAGTCCACGAAACTGTTGATTTCCAAATTGATTTTTCCCATTCTTGTGAAACTTGCTTAATATATATCAACGAAAGAACCAATGCACAATTTTACTCGATAAAAGTTTTTTCAGTTTTCAAACCAACTTTTTTAGCTTCACTGCCAGAAAAATTTACCTCCCAAAGTGAATTTGTCTAGGCTCTGAAGAATTGACGAAATAAAACAAAGAACCAATTGCATCGTGACAATCGCTCGTAAGCAGAAGCTCAAAAGAGCAACGAGATCCAAAACAAAACCGCTCCATTGATCTTTATACGTGAGACAGAAAATAAGAAATCCCATGACTCAGGCCGATAAAAAGTCAGGCCGCGAATTAGCGAGCAAGTAAGGACTTAAGGAGCGAAGCTCGTTAAGTCGTTCGGTCGGTTCATTACGTCGAACGGTGGCTCGTGCACCGCTGCTGCTCCACCTGTCCGCGCGAATTCTTCCTTCGATGTAGACAGAAATTGGCCGCCGACGCGCTGAAGATAAAGAACGCGTATAATACACGAGGGCCGCCTTTCCTTCTTTCAAATGCATCGCATACACGCACCTCACAGGCGCGCACACACCAGCGTCATTCGCCCGTCTCTCTCTCTCTCCCTTTCGCCATTTTTTTTTTTCAGACTCGTGCAGGCATAGCAGGCCTCGTTGCATTTCGGCAACGTGTATATATTCGCGGCAGCTGCGGGTCGTTGACCTTCCGGGCTATATGCTGCGCGTGCAAAGCCTCGCCCAAATGTACGCTTGCTCACCCGTGTGTGTGTGTGTGTGTGTGTGTGTGTGTGCGCAGTCGTTCGTCGCCTTGCTGCACACAGAGAGACTCTATTTTTTAACCTCTCCCGATACGCGAACGCACGAGCGGTGGGACTCGGCCCGCTCGCATATATGCACTGCACACGCTTCTTTTATACGTGCAGCTTTGCGCGACGATTCGTCTTCTAGAAGCGATGCAGTCAGCTCGAATTACCTTGCTCGCTCTCATATAACGTGTGTGTGTGCGCGTGCGTGTGTGGGGGGCAGGAACGAATATATACGGAGTTTGCTATAATAGCACTGCAAAATCGTGCGCAAGACCTCGCGGACAAATAGAGATTGACTCGGTGCGTGTTTAATACCATCGCTACGACGCTTCGATTACACATATAACATGCTCTAGTTTATTGAGGTAGTTTTAAACATTCGTTTTCTTAAATTTTGGATTTGCGTATAGCTAGAGATACTGGATACTGGTATAGGAGAGCGAGGTGACAGGAGCGCGCTATACCTTTCACCGCGTGTCTGCCTATTGCTCGGAATGTACTACTCGGCTCCAACTGCATCTCGCTGCACCGGGCTCTATTGCACTACTTGACGTCAGCCGCCTGTGCTCTCGTCTAGTCGCGCTGAATACCGCGAGCTATATCTTTCGCTCTTATCTCGTATTACGACGATAATGTAGCGATTCTTTGGATGAGTGAGTGCGCGGGCGAGCCTCACCGTATACTTTATTCGTCAGCATTGAAAAATGTTATTTTTTCTTTTTTTTCGTTCACCTAACGAGATCAGCTGAAACTCGTTATGTCGCGTTATGCAAAAAGATATTATGGCTGATTTTAACTTTCCGATGTATTTGTAAGAATATATACTTGCAATGTATACATCTGGCATCATGAAATGACTATAATGATCAATTTATTATATATCTTTTCGCATTTATTTACCTCGTTCACTTTAAGATAAGCACCTTAAAATTTAGGAGGCAAAGCGCTTGTGAACCGCACCTGTGGAGTGTAAAATGTTAATGAGTTCCATCCGTATTTTCGAAAGTACTTTATAAGTAATGAAGCTTGATGGCTATTTCAGGTATCTTTTCGTCCGCGAAAATAAAGTATCTCACATTTCTATTGCTGCAAAACTATCGAGTTAATTATCAGCATTTGTTCGATCCCCAAATTTAAACTCGCTTATAAAATGCCTCCTATGCTAGCCACTCCAAACCGAAACCCAACAAATTCTCGCGTGGTTACACTCGATACCCAATAAATCAAACTTGAATCAATCGTCATTAACCTTTCAAAAAAAGCTCCTCCAAAATACCCTATTTATTTTCTATCCTCACCAATGCTTCTAATTCACCGCTATTCTTAGCTCAAGCGACAGTAATAAAAAAGAGTGATTACTATATATATCCAACAATATCCATCGCGCATCTCGTTCTAGCAGATTTAACGCATCTCAGCTCGTGAAAAGGTATTACGACGCGACACGTGAGAGCGAACGTTTCACGTGTCCTTCTATACAGCGAGTTCGAGTGCAAGAGAGAGAGAGAGAGAGAGAGAGACCTGCACACTGTACAACTCGCTCTTGGCACATGGGAAATCCCAACAAGAATGCACGGGGACTTTTCTTGGCTGCAGCGGGGTGGAGGAGTTGGAGTGGGGGAAGAGGGGACGGTGGGAGAGAAAGAGAGTATTGAAAAATTCTATGCATCGTCGAGTGGACCGACTCTCGTCGGGATTTCCCATGTGTCAGTCGCGAGCCCTGCGACCGCAAAGTCATTTCTTTTCTTTTCGGCCCCGGGCCGCGCGACAATGGGAAAACTACATTTTTCCCCACACGCACGCTGCACACATATACGTGCACGTCGTACCGAGCGAGGTCACTATATTCACGAGCAGGTTCCTTCTTCATCTAGGCATGATGAGGGACCGGAGCGCGTCTTGGCTTGCAGTCTGATTAAAACGCATCATTGAGAGTGCATGCCGCGAGTATATGCAGAAGATTCGAAGAAAAGAAAGGAAGGCTTTCTGCGCGGAATGTGTATATACGAAACAGATATATGTGGGACTGCAGCTGGAGACTTCGCGGCCTCCGTTTTCCAGGTAACGAATGTGCGTGGTCGCCGAAAATAGCGAGCTTTCGAAAGCTTTTTCCCATCGGTGCGCGCCCATATGTTGTATAAAGTATATTTCTTTTTACTTTGGTTTTACAAAATTTGTTAAAAATATTTTTAAGCTGCACCAGAGTTTCGAGCGATATTCGTAGCTTTTTCGCCTCTAAAATCACCATGGCAAAAACACACAAAGTAATATCGATCATTTATATACAAGCACATCGCGTCAATAATCTCGATTATTGCACGCACTAATCGCGAGCTTAGGGTTATCCAATTAAGGCTCGAATAAAGTAAACAAGCGTGTACGCTGAACAATCGAGGTATGTATATACAAGCGTTTGTTGGCGCGTTTGTTTTTTGTTTTTTTTTTTGCTCCCTCCTCCCTTTTCTCTCCTAAATAAGCAAACGCAGTGCACACCCGTTTCTATTATCGCTGCTGACGAAAGCGAAAATCGCGCGAGGGTGAATTCTGCGGCGTTCGGTGCAACGGTGGAATTCAATTAATCGCCGATCACTAATTACTGATTATCCAAAAACGATAGGAAATCAACAGCGCTCGACCCATCGAAGCTAAGCGGAGAGAGAGAGAGAGGAGAAATTGAGTTTGCGCGCATCGACACTGCATTGAAATTTAACCGATGGACACACGATGATTTTCCCTGATTATCCCCGACTTTCTTGTACTGATCTTTGCTGCGATCGTCTTTGGCCTACTGATAAATAGATCGTTTACTAATGTATTCTTATTTGACTGGTTAAATCGTCGTATCTATTAGTTTTCCTACGATTTCTTTACTGATTTGCGGCATACAGCCCTAATCGCATGTTGCTCGCATGATCCACAATATACGTACATTTATTAATCATTACTAATTAGAACCGAGTCTCTGTTAGGTCGTAAACGTCAATCATCTAATCTTACATGTATATATAGGATACCGAAGGCTAAATCATGCGTATATATTTAGCAGTAGGGCAAAGAGGCGCTTGTATAAAGACGCTCGAAAAATCTGCTAAATCGAGAATGAACCTCCAGTGCGAAAGCGCAGCTCTGTCGTTCGATCTTTCCGCGGTGCGCGTATATAATTAAAGCGACTGATCCGCCACAATGAGAAAAAGAGGGGCGCCTAACATATATCGAGTTGGTCACACACATGCAAGCGGAGCCGCAGATACACACACACACACGCAGAGAGAGAGAAAGAGTATAAGAGACTCGACATCGGGTTGACCGAGTTCTCAATTGACGATGTCTCGATTAAGTCGGGTGTAGGGTCGCGTTCGCCGCGCGCTATTCCTAAAATATTATTTCTGCACTAACGCTATATGCACTAAAAAGATAGAGAGAGAGAGAGAGACAGAGAGAGAGTGTAGAAGGGCGTGCATGTACGAGCTGTAACTGTGCGATGTATTCTCGTTTAGCTGGTTGCTGCGCGCTCCGGCTTCTGCACATGCACTCGCAGCTCGCTGGAAAAGAAATGGGTCAGAGAGCGCTGTATTTTTAATTGCGGCGCAGACGGCGATGTAGACGCACATCGAGAGCTTGTGCACGTCTCATGTGCGTACGCATGTGTGTGTGTGTGTGTGTGTGTGTGAGAGAGAAAGAGGAGAGCAATCGTTGCATCACGTGATGCGTCTTTTTTTTTCTCTCTCTCTCTCTTTCTCCCTCCTTCCTCTCTTAGAGCTCTCTTTCTTTCTGTGCTACTGCGGCTCGTACGTATGTGCATGCGTGCATGCACGGATCTCTGTGTCCCCTTCATACTCTCTCTCTCTCTTTCTCTCTCTCTCGCAGTCGTGCAGTCCCCCTTCCTTTATTTCCTTCTTTTTGCTTTATTTCTTTTCGCTCCCTCTGTGTGCTTCTTCTGCTTGTCAAGAACGCGCCTTGCTAATTCGAGGTCTCGATCCTTCCCTCTCTCTCTCTCTCTCTCTCTCTATCTCTCCATTGCAGCTCCCCTTCATCGACTCACTCTCTCTCAGTTTCTCTCGCTCTCTGTCTCTCTCCAAGTCCTTGCACTAATATCTTACTCAAATAGTTGATGAGCCCTCGCCGCATGAATTCCTTTGCTCGGTCTCCGCGTCTCGCTCTTTCCTCGATCTCGTTGTTATACGACTACCGCAGTAGTCGCAGAGAGTGTATATAATACACATCGAATTGAGATACAATTATCCGTCGACTGTATACTCCATCGTCGGCGGTCTGCGCTCTTGCGGCGCGCGGCTGCACATTGCGCGCGTTCGAAGGGACGCCGTAAAATCGCCTGGCATCTGTTTCATTGAGCAAACAGTGAACCGAGACCAATTACGTCCCGTTACACTCACTTATTGCATCGCAACTCTCTTTGCGTATTTCGCAATCTCCATCAAGTTCAAGAACTTCCACGAAAAAATGTATAAAGCGTCAACCCGAATTCGTGCGAATAAACGCGTCCGCGGGATTGAAAATTTCGACTGAACTACTTTCCGAGCTAAAAATGTTTATTCTCGGTCCTGCAGGCGTCAAAATTAGACCATGGCACTGCAAGTGGAAACCGTAGCAGCAGCAGCAGCAGCGGTATATAGCATCGGTCTGCTGACTTTGGTTGTCCTTCCTCGCGTCAGAGACGAATATAGGTGAAATGGATATCCAAGGTTCATCCGCGTATTTATGCACACGCCAGCGTGTGTTTATATGCGTATATGTGCGCTACATGCGGAGAGAGAGAGAGAGAGAGAGAGAGAGAGAGAGAGAGAGAGAAGAGGAGGTCCAGGCCGATCGTGTGTACACGCAAAAAAGGAAGAGGGAGACAAAGAGAGAACCGCTCGGGCGCGCATTTGCATAAATATCGGCTGCGTCCATGAAGGAGCGAGAGGGTAGGGATAATTCGTGCTCGAACCCTAAAGAACATGTGCGATTTGTCACGATCAGCTGAGAGCTGCTACTGCAGCTACTCTTGCTCACATATACCCCGCAGATTCCCAAGAAGAACGCGAGATTGTTTTGCTGTTCAGCAGATCTCGCAACTTTAGCAATGCTCGTATATATTTCTAATTCGTTACTGCGCATTTTTTCTAATCCCACATTTCGCGCGTTCTGCGCTGGATTTGACATAGCCACCGATCGATATTTTTCGAACAAATCATATATA
>UELU01145739.1:39554-54554 GCA_900490025.1 Megastigmus dorsalis
ATATATATATATATATGTATATGTATATGCTGACGTTTCTTAATTGTCTATACAATGTCCTCGTTCTCGCATCTGCAACCGACATTCATTGTTGCGTAATCCTAAATTTTCTATACAATCACGCCTCGATAAGATATCAGTTGAACAGATAGGTGCTCCATTGTCGCTATTACCATGTCAATTTACGAGGCTTTTCACATCATTCGTCACAATGTAATAATGTAAAAAATAGGTAATATACAATGGGAAATCAGAGTGTACGGATCGGGCGTAAACTTGTATTACGTTTAGTCGAATTGCGAGCGTAGAGAGACGCTCGGTTATGTAGTCCAGCGCGGGTATACAGCTTTCGGCCCTGTCTCATGCAGTAACAATGTTTTTTCTTAACGCTAATGCGTTAACTGCGGATGCCGACGTCGCCGCTGCCGCGCTGCCGGCACCGCTGTCTTATCTTATAAATAACTATGTGTACGAAACATCCGCCGGGCCGCGCTTTGTCCTACTCTCCGGAATTCTCTGAACTTTTTCGTTTTTCAAGGTTATCTGTACAATTTTTCAAACGAACGATTCTCCGCTAATCAACATTACACGGGATATATTTTATTTTTCGCAGAAATACAGTTTGCTCGATTCGCTACTGTACAGTATAATAATTGGGAGTTCGAGTTTATACGGAGAGAAAAAAAAAAACAGTCGAGGAATACGGAGAATAAGTTCTTTGTGTGTGCGCACGAGTCATGTTCATATACGCTGGAATAGTAAAAGCTCCGATCTCTATACGGTCTCCAGAAAGCGGCACCCGGAAATTTACGATATCCGATTTTCATAAAGATATCGACTCTGCTTGGCGAGATTGCGATATATATATATATATATATATACATATGTATAAGACGTGTCCGAACAAAAAAAAATTGGCCGATATCGCAGCTGTCCTTTTCTTCTCTCACTCCGTATCAATGCCTCCTCTCAATATATCAGCTGCACTCCTGGTGGCGTGCAGTCAGTCTGTCAGCGTTTTACTTATAACACCGGCGCATAAATTTTCTAAAAACCGTCCATACCTTTCAGTGCCTCTCTCTCTCTCTCTCTTCTAATTCTCGCTTATACATATACATGCAGCTAAAAATCCCGACAAAAAGAAAAAAAAATCGATATCCTCTTGAGAAAGCACTAAAAATCTTCGTTATACAACCCAGTCCCTAATACCTGAGAAAACAAACAAAACGGCTGGTATTAAAAAGAGAGAGAGAGAGAGAGAGAGAGAGAGAGAGCAGAATTTAAAAAGGTAATTGGCATTCGAATTTCGTTTCGGCGAGTCTGAGCACTTATGGGTTTGCAGGGAGAGAGCGAGAGAGAGCAAAAAAAAAAAACGTCAAGACCACAGGAATTCGATCTGCCCCCGATGTACCGTTTGCGTCGACACTACGAATTCTCTCTCTCTTTCTCTCTTTCTGTCGGTCGAACAATGAACACTTCATGCTCGATTGCGAGCGCGCCGCGCTCAAAACGGTGCTTAAATTAAAGTGAGGGGGTTGGCCGAGCAATCAACACATAACCCACCACCTTGTGCGGCCGCTGCCGCTGCCGCTGCCTCTTAAAGGCACACCAGTCCCGACTACAGTTTTTCTGCATGTGTGCAATGCAAGATACCGCGAGAGCATTTCATTCAGAGAATTGAATTATTTATCTAATATATCACGAGCACGTGCACATGGTAATTTTTAGACTAGTCGATGTGTTCTCCGGGAATAATTGGAGTGCAGAGTAATTACATCGATAGCTAGGCATGTATTTATATACTGAAAATCAAAATCCGTCTGGATTAATTCGAGTCGCCGCGAGACAATGTGTATTACGAATTGCTAGGGATGTGAATATTTTATTTTTCCAGACATCTTGAATATTTAAATTGCGACTAGGCGATACGAGCTTGTAAACGCCAAACTATATATGCGAGCGAATAAACGGCGTAGAAGCCTTATTTATAAATTGTCAATTATATTGTTGTACGATAAGATAGAGGAATACTGAAGGAATCGTGATTTATTTTAAAAGATAAACGAAGCCTACAATTATAATGACACTTTTTACAGAGCTCAGTTGTCTTTTTCTTTTTTATTCGATTCGATAAAGGTCATTTCTGCACGGCTCGAATGATAATATCATAAAATAAAGTTATGTTTATTCGTCGTATCTAAGTAGAGAGTCGGGAACAAAGAAGTTCCAGAGCATTAATATATACTATGAAATATTAATCATTAGAAATTTCCTTGTTCTCGCAAGATGCAAATGTGTCGCGGCACAGCGGATATAGCTCTTTATACTGGTCGCATAAGGAAAAAGAGACTAGGATACGATTCATTGTTCCTTCTCTCTTTCTCTCTTTCTAATTCATTGAAACGCTCTTCTCCTTTTTCCTGGAAACCCACGTAGACGAGCTGCTGGGGGAGAGAGAGAGAGAGAGAGAGAGAGAAAGAAGCGACGACAAAGGCCCGGACTGCAGGCCGACTAGTTTAAATATCATGTTTGTCAACGCCAGTGTCTAAGCGTGTCATCTTTAAAAGATTACCTTCGACGTGCCATTGGGCTGACCCACAAATAACGAACGAGTCGCGCTCGATAAAAATTTCAGCTGCACTGCACGACCGCTGTCTAAGTACGGCGATACAATTCGAGTCGTCACAGCGCGCTGAGAGAGAGAGAGAGAGAGAGAGAGAGAGAGTGAACAGAGTTAAGAAATGTCGATGCGTATAATATACGTTTGAGCCGTCCGTTCCTATTTTCGGGCAAGGTCGTGGATTTGTATTATTCACCGATCCGCGATTTAATGCAGCGAGCAGAGGCGATTTCGTACGATTTGTATATATATCGTGTGCGCGCGCAGTTTATCGATATTTATCGTCGGATATCATAGAGCATGAGCTCGCGATTGCTCGATAACGGGGGAATTAGAAACTTCGATCGACCGATTAGAATGGTAAACTAATTAAGAAGTAAAAAAGTATCGAATTTTCCTCGAAAATATAAAGGCGAGATGTGTTGGTTGTTGATTCTAATGTGCCGACGATGGAGGTCAAAATGGCAAAATAGAATATTCCACTAACGATTATCATTTCGTGCGCAATTCTCGCGAAATTTGCGATTATCTAGTGATTGCGAGTAATCTACAAAGTAATTATTTATCGACGATTTTTCTACCAATGTTTTCACGACCCGTAGAGGAGACGTTGAAAAAGTTGTAAGCTGAATTAGGAGTGTTTTAAATAAGAGAGCTGGATAAATTGAAGACAATAACGACGAGTGCTTTAACAAGTTGAAATAACAATACACGCAATATTGTATTTTACTGCAGGGTATGCGTTAGTTTTCTTTATAGGGTATACAATATCTAGCTACTTAATAAGCATAATGAAAATTATGTTTGTATAAGTGTTTTTACACATTATATGAACTTATAGAAGAAATGTATATCCAGAAGAAAAATAAAAAATGGGAGCCTGTATGCTCGAAGTTGTTTCATTGTCCATATATCAATAAATTAATTGATAAATTATTTATTAAGTTTAAAAGCTATACTTTGTATTAGCTTGAGATATTAAACACGTAATTAAAATTTGAAGAAATAAAACAAAATAGATTTAATATTCAATTTGATTGTCTTCGATTCGATGGCAGACATGCTAAGCAAATATAATTAACGTATATACTTACGTGCGCAACGAATAACCACGTATCTAAGAAAAATAGTATATTATGATTTATTATATCTATATAAAAATTAATATCGCAATAATCTCGATCAAACATATAGATTTCGATTGATCAATAGATATAATCGACAAGTAGATACAAAAAAAACGCTAAAACTATTTGCGCTTTGTCCGCAGTCGAATTTGATATAACAAAGAAAAAAAAAATAATGCGCGAACCCGTGGATTATTATCATCTTTCCATAATGTTTTATTAGTATTCGCGAAAAAGGGGGCTAAAAATCTAATAAATTTTGCGAATAATCGACAGGCGAATTCACGTGACGTGACGGGCGTAATTATATGACAGGCGTAGCACGGCCGACAAAGAATTATCGTCCGCGCAGAGCTGCACGGTCGAAAAAAAAAAAAAAAAAAAAACTTCACCCTCTGTACGTGCGCGTACGCGCTTTAAATTTTCAACAAATATAAATTAGTTGTCCGATAATTTATTCATTCGATATATAACGACCGTTTTGGACGGATGCGATATAGAAAAGCGCTCGCGTCGAGCGCGCGGCCCCTCCTCTGCCGTCGAGAATTTTAAAATTGACGAAGCGGCTCAAATGATGTTCATTAAGGTGCGTTCACATGCGGGACGCGCCCGCGTATGTGTGTGCGTGTGTCGAACGTATATACATACATGTATACACACGTAAGCGCTAATGCCTCGGCTGCAGTTTTTTCAACTCTGTCACGGTGTTTCGGCGAAATTATTTGTAATAAATTATGAATCTGCATGATAATAAGGGGAATATTTTGCCCATACATACGAACATCGAATTTTCGTATTTACAGCGAGAATTTTTAGATTGAAAAACATCGGTAAATAAATAAATAGACAGAAAATGATAGGTAACTATATAGTCACGTATCTCAGTCCCAAGCGTTATGAATCTGCGAGCGAGCGTATATCCAACTTTCTTATACACGCACACACATGCAACCCACCGATAATAGTCAACTCGCTCCGCGTGTATGCATATTCAACGCGATCGGCCGGAGTCTAATTTCCGAGATAACGCACCTCATAATCTAGTTACTAAGCGTCTAATCTAATCGAGCGTGGCACTCGCGTATGTTATAGTCGTGGAGCTTGTACGTAACCGAAAGTCGCGGCAATTCATGAAAAATTTCAAAGTCAAACGCGCCGGCGTCATCGACCTCATTATATTTAATTTGCACAAATTTCTCTCTATCTCTCTTTCTCACTCTCTGCGTCTATTTCGGTCTGCGGCTCTTTGCAGGCAGACTAATGCCGCGCTCGTTAGATGATCGCGCAGCTCGACCGAACGATTGCTATCTCCGCGAATTCAGCGCTTCTTGTCAAGCCGCGCGTAAATGCTGAGCGCTCGATTATATGCTGAACTGTGCGCGGCTAAACGATACCACCTAACGCAATAAATGCTTTATATTTGTGTTTTTTTTTTAAATCTCATTCGATTTTATTCTTTCGTTGCGTTTGTATGAATATTTTTTTTCTCGCAAAGTTAACCTTATGTATAACAATATATACGATCAGACACAGATGCGAAAGCTCCGATATCTCTTGTTTATGCAAGTTTTATTCAAATCGCATGACTTGCTAATCCGCATCAATAGTTTCATCGATACTTCCTTCGTTATCTTGATAATGTGCATAAATATAGAAAATAAACTGTTTGCCAGCTATTATCTAGTAATTCGAAATTCCGAAGTATATTTAGTTTCTTTTACTTTTTCCTTCAATATTTTTTCAACTGCATCGACAGATAAAGCGCTTAGGTATTATTAAAAAAAAGTCGTTAAACTACATTATTGTATTCGATATACTAAAAAGTGTCGAGCAGCTCTAAACGAATATTTTATCGACCGACTGTCGATAGCATGCAAAAAATTTAGTACATCAATACTACCGCAAGATGACTAACAAACGGAATAGCAGGCAAATACTAGAAAACACACACGTGACTCTCGAATTCATCCTCTCCCACCACGAAAGACTCGCCGAACAAAAAAAAAAAAGGTCAACGGAGGCGCAAAACCGATGACGACGCAGTATATGACGTCCTGGATCCGAAGAGTTGCGTTATGCAACTCCCAAATATTCTGCGCTTTTTAACATTTCCTTTAGCGGCCGCTCGCGAATAGAACAACAATTTCGGTATAGCTCGTGTCCCCTCTACCATCGGCGAGAGGCAACATTCGGGCCCGTGCAGCAATGGAATAAAACACAGTTCTTATGTAAAAGACACGAACAAACAGCCGACAATAGGGATGGGGAGGGGATGCGAGCATTTTTTTTCTTTTTTTTTTCGCGAACGGCATGCTAAACGAATTCACCGCGAGTATCAGAAATAGACGGGCTAGAAAGTGCGCCAGTACCGACGATATCGCGTAAAATGCGTATATATATATACGTGTAGCTCTGAGTTCCTATTTTTTTCGCGACACGATCGCTTGTATTTAAAGCTCGGCGCGGCCGCGCATCTGCAAGGCATTTTGAAATATCGAATTCCAAACGTTTTATTATAGTTTTTCGTCGCGAAAACAAAAGAAAAATTCGAACTCCTAATACTCGATCGTAACGCGTGTCCGAGTCACCTCGCAGTAGAGATGCTTAGGACATTGTTTTTCTTTTCTTTTTAAAATCAAACGAGGATATAATCGAGAAATCGACCTCCGAATAACCGCGAGCAAGAGAGAAATAGGATGGTTGCGATTCGGGCCTCATTATATAGTAACGCGCGCATGTGCAACTCTGTGCGCCGGGCGATGCGTCACACGTAATAACGCGTCGAGAGCGTACGAGGCGCGACGAGCGAGGTGCAAAAAAGGAACGATAAGTCCGGACAGGACGATCGTCACACGGCTGTACTGCTCAAGGCCATCGGGCGCGCCTCGCGAAGGCGAAACGGCGCAGGAGCCTGGCTTAGTCTCTCGACTGTACTGTCTCTGTGTGGCTCTGTCTGTGTGTGTGTGTGTGTGTGCGGGTATGCGCGACGAGTAGACAGAGTGCGAGAGAGATAGAGAGATGCTCACTTCCTGAAAGTCCACGCAGCTCAATGCCGATTCTCTCTCTTACTCCTACTCCGGCTTTAGTTCCCCAATATTTTGCACGGTGAGATTTACAAGGACGCAGCGCGAATCGACGAGCAAAACAGACGCAACATTAAAACGAGACTGCTTTTCATAGAGCGTGTATAGCTTGCTTTGCCTCGAGATTTTTATCTCGGTGTATCGGGGAGGATAAGGAATAATCTGCCTTTTTCGGAAAGTTACATTGAAGGATAGCTGGTGCGCACGCGCGTGTGTGTGTGTGAGTGTGCGAGAAAAGGTGGTAATTCAAGAGATTTCGATGCGATGCGTTTGTTGGTAAACACGCATGGGGGCAAGAGAGACAAAGGATCGCCTCGCGAGCTTCTCCTCTTCTTCCTTTTTTTTTTTTTTTTTTTATTAAAATTCAAGGAGAGAAAGTATATGTAATTATTTCGTAATAGCTCGCGAATCCCCAAGGTCTATAATATATATAATGCCTTTATGCGCGCTAATGCTATATATATATATACGATAATACAGAATTGAATATTTAAAACATCACGACGATGAATTAAGCTTGCAAACGGCAACAATGGCCGAGAATTTATCCTCCTTTATTTTGATTCTAATTTTATGATGGAAATAGCGAACCGGTCTAAACAGCATGTTCGAGACCAACGAGTTTATTCATAGAACGATTTGCAAAGAGAGATAAAAGAAAAAAAAAACGAGAAGTATAAGAAAACAAGATATCCGCAGCAACGCAGCGGCGTTGACTTTAAACGCGAACAAAGTCAAAGTGTTTTTACCTCAAAGTCAGCGAGAGAGTGTGTGAGAGAGAGAGAGAGAGAGAGAGAGAAAGAAGCTACCAAGACACGTAGGCGATAGATCTATTGGGCGAATGCAAAAAAAGAAGAGCCGTGAGTCGACCGCTGCCGCCGCGCTGCCGCTGCGTTCCGGGGTCCGCAAGACTTTTCTATACTCTCGGCCGCGACGCATCTCGACTCCCCCGCGAATATATAACGCACCAACTGCGGAGGAGGAAGAAAAAGAAAAAAAAGAATAAAAGGCAAGGCGCAATTCGCCTGCAACCGTGTTGCCCTGTACTATTTTTACGTCCGCGCCGCGCCTCCGCGAGCATAGCGCAAAAATTCTATTTTTATGCCGCAGCGGCACTGTCTGCGTCCGAGCGCAGTTTCTTTCCTCCTGGCGCGACTCTTATTCTATATATTGTATCCACTGCATCGAGGTGATGAAGCAGCGGATGCTCGATGTACACGGGCATAAACAGTCAATTACGCGATTGCTTTCGTCGATCGAGCGTGTACTTTCTTAACCTGCTGCATGAACGAGTAGGAAATTAACGATATAAACTGTATATACGGGCGGCTTTTGCCGTTTATACGCTCTTTTTCTTTTCGGACGTTGTGCTATGCATACTCTGATTTATAGCATTTGTTCAGCCGATAAATTAATCAATGCTCGCTATACTCTCTTTCTCTCTCTCTCTCTTTCGTCTCTCGCTCACCTCCAGCGAAATATTTGACTGGCAACGTGCGAACGCGCTCGAAAACAATGACTGATTGCCTTCGAAAATGCTGTTGTTGTGCCTTCTTTTTCTTTTTAATTTAGCTTCTCTTTCCATTAATTCGTTCTTTTTTCGCTAAACTGCGCATCAATAATTCGTGTGTACATGTATATGTGCACACTTGGATTGAACGATATTGCTATAGGCTGCTATTTCTCTTGGATATTCGTATAAAGTATTGTTTTCACGCGCTGCTCCGCATAGCGAGCGAAAATTACAATATCACTGTATTGCTTATAGGAGGAAAGAGTTGGGGAAAGATTTGACCGAGTGATTGATTGGAGTATTTAATATCGGCTGGTGCATCGGGTTAAATCTATTATTTCAAGGAATTTGGTGAATTTAAGAAAACCTAATTTATAAATATAATTCTATTGCTGCTTATTACGAGACTGTCGGCAGTAGAACGAGTCCGACTTGGTAAGACGCGCCGAATTTTTCTCAATTTTCTCCAAAAATTACAGGAATTAAATCATCTACCTCCTTTCCATCGACTATTACTTTTCGTCACCTTCGTGAAAGATTACCAAGGCCAACGATGCAAACGAAATCGGCCAATCAAATATTTACCCACCGAATTCCACGCTAACCCATTATCTCAACGCTCAAACTGCACACTGCATCCGCATCGCCATAACTCGGCGAGTATAACAAAAAATAAAAGAAACAGGGAAAACAAGAGTCCGTTGCCGGCGCGTACAGCGGACAAAAATATAAAACAAAGCGCTGCAATACGGCCGGGGCAGACCTAGCAACAAGCTAAAAAGGTTTCGCGGTCTGCAAAACAGAAGCAGTCAGTCATTCGCGAATTTTGAGCAGTCAGGAAGAAGGAGAGGCCTAACGTTTTGCTTCTCTCTCTCTCTCTCTCTCTCTCACTCTTTCAGCCACACACATATAAATATATATATATATATATGTATATTCGCCGAGAGAGAGAGAGAGAGAGAGAGAAAGAGAGAAAGAGTGGAGGCTCGTTGATCCAGCCAGTCAGGGTCACGCGTTAGTCGGTGGCGCGCTATGTGCAGACGCGCGTATATACACGCTGTATGTATTCTAGAGAATGAGTGAGCGAGAGAGAGAGAGAGAGAGAGAAAGAGAGAGTGAGAAAGAGAGAAAGAGCAGAGAGCGCGACAAAGGATCGGCTTGGCGCGTCTGCGGGGGATTACGTCAGAGTGGAGCTCTGCTGACTTTCCGAGTTCGGTCTCTCTCTCTTTCTCTCTCGCGTGTGTATATGTACTGCGAGAGGAGAGCGCACTGTCCGTGTACTACATATACACCTACACACTAACGTCCGCGCGCTGCTGTACGTGTGTGAGTGGGTGGGCTCTCGGTCTCGGGCTATGTACAGTGAGCGCGAGCGCTATACTACTGCTCTCTCTCTCTCTCTCTCTTAGTCACTCTCTCTTTCTCGTCTAGCGATCGTCTAGCCGCTCTAACGCGCGCAGCCGACACCAGGGTCTAGGCCGTCGACGCCGCCGCCGCCGCCGCCGCCGCCGCCAGTGCCGCGCGCCGGCAAATGCCTCAATGAGCGCGAGAGCGAGCGCTGCCTGCTGTGTGAAAGAGCCGAGCGGCAGAGAAAGAGACTGTGTATGTGTGTACGAGCGTGTGTGTGTGTGTGTGTGTGTGTGTGTGTGTGTGTACGGCCCAGATGAACTGGCCTGCTGGCAGTGTGTTGTGCTGTCGCTTTTAACGAGTCCTGATTTTTGTGTCGCTTTTTTTTTCGCGTTTCACCACTACTCTCTCCTTTCCTCTCTCTCGCGCGCGCTCACTCCGTTGTTATCGGCGATTTTTTTTTTTTATGTACTTTGAGCTCGTGAAAATTTAGTGCTCGGGAAATGTTTTGGGAGTTGGCGAGCGAGCGCGGGGTGGAAAAGCTCGACTGCTCTCTTTTGATCGGGCTATCGCTCATCGAGACTTGTTAACACCGTGTGGGGCGTTAAAAATTTTATTAAACCTGCACGAGAGAGAGAGAGAGAGAGAGAGAGAAAATGTAGCAGTGTGTTAAATCCCTCGTTCGTTCGACACTTTTCGACTGCAATTTGGGTCAATTATCTTCGAGAATTTGTGCGGCAGCTGCTGACAACTGCACACTTTTTTCCTTAATGCCTTTGAGCTCGGGAACACTGATTAGCGACTCATCGTCCACGGGTCGTAGCCTTTTTCTTCTCGATAATAATATATACGTATATATATACATATAATATAAATTCTAGCTTACATATATTATCCTGCTACACGATGATCGGCTTCTTAGAAAAAAAACATAGCGCATACCTTCGTTATCAATGAATTTCAGCTACTAGCAAAATTCACAAAGCAACGAAGTGCAGGTGAGATAAGAGGCCGCGCGGCGCTATAATAATATAACGTACTAAGAGAGACACAGAGAGAGAGAGAGAGAAATAAAGAGTTGCTGCACATTTTCTCAAACCTCGTTGGCGATAATGCGCGACGTACAATGTTTACGTGTGTTTTGCGCCTCTCCCTCTCTCCTTTCGCTCCGTTTCTCTCGCACTCCTGGGATGTGACATTTTCCGTCATCGTCTGCTCAGCGCGGCAACTTACGATTCTCTTTCTCAATGTATATATATATATATATCGAGCATAAATAAACGGCTTCAAACGCCTACGTATATACATATATATATATATATATATGTATATCTTTCTCTATGTGTGTTCGCTGCGAATTTGTCTCGTACGTACGCTCAGCTCTCCTCACCTTTCTTTATTTTTGCAAGAGAGAAGAACCGAGCTTACAGTCAAGCTTCTCGCGCTTTTCTCTACTATCGCTATACCCTACTGCATATATCCCCGCATGTACACACAGGGGGGAATTGGTATTTTTCAGAAACGATAATACGAATCCTGCCTCTCGCGTACTTTACCTGTATATACACGAAATACAGCGATTGGTTTGTCAAATTTTTCGCCAACTACGTTTGGTAAATTAGACTAGAATTTCCGCGAGCTTTCTCTCTCTCTCTCTCTAGAATTTACGAATATCCTCCTCTCGTTTCGCGGAGCTCGTATTGCCGAACGATAATACCGGATGCCGGAATGAAGATAAAAAAAAGAACGAAGCGGAATGGGACGAGTGACACGCGGAGCCCGAGGCTTTGCAAAACAATTTACGGACTTTCGCGTGTTTATCAACATCATGCGGCCCGATAAGAATAGTTCTATTTAACATCGGACAATCTTACGTGAGTAATATAACCGAATTATTCATCGTACGCATTCTCGGAAGTTCGCGTTTAAGCTCAAACTTGTGCCTTATACATCCCATTGTTATTATTCTTATACATATCCATACGATCGAGACGATGGGAGAACGCAAGAAAGATCGTATGGCAACGAGAAAGCAAACGGGTAAGTCAGCATCCCATTGCCGAAAAAAAAAAGTGAGACGTTATATAGACTCGACGATTTGCACGTAATAGCTAAAACACGATCGTGTTACGCTCCCATAAAAGAAAGAAACGGATCCTTTCTCGTAAAACGAAATCCCGACGTGTTTCCCTCGAGCGCAAAAAAAAAATTTCCTTCTCTCTCTATCTCTCTCACTCTCTTTTCCCCTCGTATAATACTCCACTTGCTCCCTCGTGTGCACGTGATGTGTGTATGTGTGTGTGTGAGTGCGAACACACGCTTGCGACCACGAGAGCTGCGGCGGCGCGCACTCGTGGAAAAGCGCGCGGCGAAAAGCGACAAGTGGGAAAAATCGAGAGTGTCGATGCTCGGACGGGAATGAAAAAATAAAAGGTGGAAGCTCGCGCCGCATGTACTCACGGGACACCGCGCGTGGACTATTTTTTTCCACGCTGGATTAATTTGTCCGCTGTTTTTTTTTCGCAGTTTGAAAAAAAAAAAATTACTCACGAACGCGGTGCTATTGAACGTGGCATTTAATAGGTGCAGGAGATTTTTGCGACTCTTCTCGCAACACGTCAGAAGTATTTGTACAGCGCTTAGATTGGTGCGAACTTTACTTGTTGCGAAATCTGCTCAAGGTCAAATTCGCGCGTGGCATTATCCTGCTCTCTGCTCCTTTATGTCGGTATACGAATGAAAAGAAAATGCAACAATCGCGTCTGCACACGTACATACATAGAATTGCAAGACGTCGCGTCGCTTATAATCTTTCGGGAAAGTTTGCCTCGAGAAGGAAAAAAGAAAAGAAAAAGAGAAACTTATATATTATTTCGCACACTTGCGCGGTATACGAAGTATGTGCAGAAGGTCACGCGCACGCAAATCTCTTTGTTTCCTTCGCTATATTATCCAGCGCGCGAAAATAGCGAACTCTATAATAAACCTTATCGAACATCGTCGGACATTTTCAAAGCTCTCGAACGTGCCCTCGAAAAACAAATGAAAAAAATCGCGAATCTGTTAAGCTTAATCTCGGCAAATTTCTCCGCGACCAAGGCCAACACCTCGACTCTCAATGTATATATTAATCGCACATAGTCCCATTTTACGAGACATCTTTGGCTACTACACACCGAGGCTCGTATTTATACATATATATATACGTCTGCCTGGCAAAACAAGTACAAGGTCGCGCCCGTCCCTTTTTCTCTCTCTCTCTCTCTCTCGCGCGCGCGAAAATCAACATGTACACAGTGTGTGCGCAGCCCTACAGAATGCAAGTAGTAACGGTACTTTTCAGCTCCGGCTCTCTCGCATTGCGTGCGCCAAATTGAATCTGACGTACGTAATACGCCTCTCAACTATGATGAACTTGTGCATCATTTTGGGAAGAGCGAGCCATGACTGGGCAGAAATAAAGAAAAGAGGCGCGCGCGTAACTGCAAGACGTGCAATACAAGCGAAACGGAAATGCTATATATGTATATATATGTGTGGTGTAGAATGTACCTTGTAAAGGTCCCAGCGTGTAAAGGTGTCCTGGTGATGCTGCTTCTGCGCTCCTCTCTCTTTCTCTCTCGCGTCTCTCCTCTCTGTCTCTCTCTCTTTCGTCCTTGTCCCGGTAAGTAACGGTGATGCGTCTGCGGCCGGCTCCCTATATCTCCTCGCCTCGACGTGTCTCGTTGCGCTTGCCTCTCTTGTCTCTCTCTCTCTCTCTTCCGTCCTTCCCTTATTCGCGCTGGTACCTCCGCCGCCTCCTTCGCTCAGCTCCTCTCTCTCTCTTCTCTTTCTTTCTCTCTCTCTCTCTCTCGCTCTCTCTCTCTGATTCTTGTCTCCCTTTCTTATTTTTCCTCTTTACACCGTACTGTACGAGCTCTCGAGTATGTCGCGCGGCCTCGGTACTCTCGAGTCCGGCCCTACGTCCATCTCTCTGTCTCTGGGCTTTTCCCACCTTATTCCCACCGCGCACTTCCCCTGCAGCCTCGTTTACACTCGCAGGGCAATTGGCAAACGTAACTTGTACGTCGGCAGCTCGATCGTCCCCTTATTACGTTTGACACAGTTTTCGGATTTTCCTTGTACTTGTATATCTTTATATACGTTTCGTCACTTTGCTTCCTCTCTCCCTCTCTCTCTCTCTATCTCTCTCTTTCTCAGTTCAGTCTCGCGCGACAAAAACCGAAACCAAAGAACAAAAAAAAAAGCAAAAGCAATCAATATTCACTTATGTACCTTAACGATATAACTTCTTTTTCTTCGACAGACGCAGGCGTTAACTGTATATCGTTAAGTCTTGCGCCTCGCTGGTCTCGCGTCTCAGTGTATAAGTCTTCTTCCTCTCTCTTGCGAGCGTTGCAGTCTTCTCGTCTCTTCTTCCTCCTCCCCCTCGCCACCACTCGTTTATACCTTTCACGCTCCGGAAAATCCTCTTCCGCAAAAGTTTCAGTCTTCTTCGATTTTTTCTCCCCTCGACGTCCTCGTCACCTTAGATCCTCGCATGCCGAGCGCGCACCAATCCAGTTCTCGCACAATCTGGATCCAAGTCCCACATTCGCTCTCCCTCTCTTAACAAAACAAGACCGATTGCACACTGTTTTCTTTAATCCTTACCGAACCAACGAAAAAAAAAACGGAAAAAAAAAATAATAATAATATGAAAAACCGAAAAAAAAAGACGTCAGAGAAAAGAGAAAAGTCTCTGTTTCTGTCCGTGTCTCTCTCTTTCTCTGTCTCTCTCTCTCTCTCTCTCTCTCTCAGCTGCTGCTGGTGCTGCTCCTCCTCTCGCTGCTGCTGCTCTCGTACGCGAATGCGCAGATAGGCGAGTGCACGAGGAAACTGCGACGACACGTGCTTTCCGCGTACAACGCGAACTCGGTGGTGTAGTCTGTGCAGCGGCTGCCGCTCTCTATCTCACTCACTCCCGCTCTCTCTCTCTCTATATCTCTATGTGGTAGAGTACAAGGAAGCTGCGCTCGAACTTGGCGACTAAAGCGCAAAACAACGCTTCCTTTTTTCTTCCTTTCTTTTTTCCACAAAGTCCGAAAAGGGAATAACGCGCGGGTAGTGCAGAGTAGGTTACAATAGTAGCGCGTAATCTTGTAGTGTTTGATGGGTGTTCGTGGGTGTGTGTGTGGTGTGAGTAGTGTGTGTAGTGCGCGGCGCGAGAGTGAACGATGGTCGGGGTACGGATGGTGGAGATGGACAGAGCCGGGGACGTTCGGACACCGGGACTACCTAGTCGTAGAGTGATTGGGAACGCGACTGGCC
>UELU01145740.1:9181-43690 GCA_900490025.1 Megastigmus dorsalis
GTGGAAATGCATAATCATATTCATATTGGCTATGGCGCTCCAGGACATTTTGGCATGGTTATTGTTTTATTTCTGTGTAAATTGACGACTAATGTTCTTTAAGCGGAGGTGGCTAGATCGATCATCACAGAACACATGATTTTGCAACTCAACTTTTATTACATAAATTTCAATATTTCGACGGTGTACATACTTATACCTTCCTCATCAGGGTCTATATACGCTTAAGTCAAAAATTACTGACTTTCTTGATTCTGGCTCTGAACTCCTCTTAACACGGTTCACGGGCAATCAATTCATTCCTCTCTACTTTTACTTTTATTATGACTGAATAATATTAAAAAGTACTTACGTCTGAAAGCATGACGATTGTGGATATACATTGTTCAGAGATCATTCTCCAAAAATCTGCTATTGTGGACTCTAAAGGATCTTGCGTTATAACGAAAGATTCTGAATTGTCATACCCTTCAATAAAGGAGGCATTAATGTAAGTAGAATGTTCCTTTCCTGGTATAGGTGTAAGAATTACACGGTTTCTATCATAAGGTATCACCAACTCGCTTCTATTTTTATTTCGATTCTCTTCACCCCCTCCAACTGAGAAAGATTTTCGATCTTCTAATACTGCACTTATTTTCTGTAATTTGAAAAATACATTATTTATTAATAAAATGTTTATGATTATCACGCTATAGGTTAATATGCAGATTGAATTATACTAACATCATACTCTTCTTCCATGCGACACTTCTCTTTTCCATTTTCTCTTTGACGAAGTTTTTCAATAGCAGCTTTAAGCTGTACTGCTGCTATTTCTGTGTCACCATATTGGCCCATTTCCATGAGAGCTCGATAAATAAAAATGTATTGTTTCAGAGACTGCACTAAAAAGTTTCTCTGGTGTCTCAAGTCACATACAGTGTTGAATATTGATACTTGTACCTCTTCTGCCAATTGCTGCATTAAAGAATCCAGTGCTACTAATGTTCCAGTTCTTCCAACTCCTGCACTGCAATGAACCAGAATAGGCCCTTTCTCTAGTGAATATGCTTCGTTTACTCTTTTTATAAACCTTAAAATGGCGTGAGGGTGTTCTGGGGCCATGAAATCTTTCCAAACCAAGAAATGATACTGTACAATTTTTCTTGTATCTCGTTCTCCAGTACGCGTCATTTTCAGCTCTCGGACTACATAATCTGAATATTGATATTCCCCAACGTGCTCAACGGTTATATCACCAAAGTTTTTCGTTTCACTTTTGTCCGGCCAGTATTTCGCACATTTCGTTTTAGAGTACTCTTCTAAATTTGTTAACATAAGCACCAATTCAAGATGCTGTTCCCATATCATCCTCCAATAATCGCAAACTGTATTTTCCATTGGGCCCTGAGCACAAATAAACTTTTTACGCTCTTTATAACCGAGTACGAAATTTGCGTTTATGTAATCAGAACCACAAATTCCGTCCATTTGTGCTAAGCGTACGCGAGTTTGATCGTAGCATTTAATATCAGGATAACGATTTTTGTAAATATTTTCTCGAGCTTCAGAAGCTCTCGTCGTTCGATCAGTGAATCGATCAGGCAAGAGTTCAAACTCATGCTGAAAACCATAATCAGAGTCTCTGTGACGCTCTAGGTAAGCCTGTAATAACTCTCCTTTCGGAATAGGTGGCATATCTGGAGGAGTGGCAGCTACTAACTGATGTCTACCCCTCAAACTTTGACATAAATGCCTAGACAAATAAAATTTTTGTTAAGCATACTTTAAATATATAAAAATTTTCATATTTATGTAAATTGCATTAATTATGCACTGTAGCTTACCGAAAACTATTTCTAAGGGTGATGATCTCTTCACCACGCTGCTGCACGCGTTTCGAGTAGCGATGTAGTACACATAGGGTAATTAGAAGAATTATAATAATTAAAATGAGAACAAGTGATATTTGTAAAATAACACCAAGTGTGGTCATATCTTCAACTATAACTAATTTGGGATCGACACCTCCATACAGTGGTGGTAAATAACTACTGTATGCAGGCAGAAATTGAGCTTCACTAGATCCAAAAACTGTAATGATTTTAGTTGGTCAATGAAGTTTACAAATATGATATTTTAAAATTAATCTGAATATGTTTCTTACCTATAACTTCTATAAACGCTGTATAGTTTGCTTTCTCATCTAAAAATCCATCAAATGGCGAGAGGGAAGAAATATCCAAATCCTCCTTTGCAACAGTAACATCTTCCCTTCTTTTCCTCAATATTTTGCTTGATTCAGTAACAGCAGGAATTGGTGTGGTATTTGATGTAAAGTTCTCGAGTTTAGTAACATTTATTGCCTGTGATACAGGTGTCGTCAGTGACTCTTGCGTGTTAAAACTTAAGTTCATAGTAACTGGTGTTGGATTCTATTGCAAAAATAAAGGAGAAACCAAATTTAATTCGCAGATAACCTATTTACACGGAATACACGGAATTTTTTCTTTTTTTTCTTGTATCTTTTGTTGGCCTTTTACTGGTGAGCTTAGGTCATTATCAGGTATTCGAATAACGGAATATATACACGGAAAAACAAATTTCGTTGTTTTATAGCGAATCACACACCCGTAAATTAGCATTTGAAATGGTGTATAGTTGAAACCACGGATTAGATCCGTAGTTTCAACTGACGATAATTAACAGTATCAACGACGCGTCAAGACTTACAGCGTATCGAGTCTTCCACATGTAAAAGTCGTTATAATTAGGTTGCCTGCATTTGCAATTCTTTAAAACGGTTTTTTTTAAAATTATTATTATTATTTATTATTGTAATTTTATCGGAATTGTAGTTCCGTAATTATAGATTATGAATCGATCGGATTCTGCTAAACAACGTAAAAATACGGGTCGCGATCAGCAGCAACTGCGGAATCTGATTTATAGATACAACGACGAGTGTCATTACGGATGTGTGTAGTAGTTTTAGCGGGCGTAGATCGGTCATATTAACGGAATTTTTTTTTCCATGTATTGAAAGATAAAAATGCTTGATTTTCTAAGTCTAAAATATGTATACAAAAATTTAAACCTCTGGAATGAAATGCAATAACGTTGGTATAGGCTTCTGTCTTAATCCAATACAGCGTTCACAGGCAACACTTCCATTATGTGTTTCCCCATCTCCAATAAATACTTCAGGAGGTAGGTCACTACTATCGAACATTTCGGCAAGATATGCTCCACCCAATGATGAGGAGTAAACGTATTGATAAGAAAATACAGAAATCTCTTCAGGTTGTGGTAAGTCAGCTAATGTTTTTTGTGGAGCCAGTTTCACAATAAATATTCTATAGCAACAGATAGGACCATTTCTTTCTGATATTCGCGGTGTATAGATCTTATATAATTGCTTTCCTTGGCTTTCAATTTTATGCCAAGACCTTGTATTCAAATTTTCGCGTTCTGGCACAGTTACTGGCATTGTGCAGTTTGCTATGGCTTTTTCTCCATAAAATCTCTGACGCGTTTGACAAGATACATGAATCTAAAAATTCAGATAAATTTAAAGTAATATTCATTTGATCTCATTTAATTCCAAATGTAACAATCTTTAACTTACTACATAATTCGTGTTTGGTGGTAATTGATTTTTTCTAAAAGTATTGTATTGAAAATCTACGTGATCTACAAATGGCCTTAAATGTTCAGTCTTCATTCTACCACTTTCATCCTTGTAGGTTGCTGTACCATTTATCTCAATTTTATACTGTGGAATTACTGCGTTGTGTATTTCTGGAGGTCCCCAATTTATCAACATAAGACTTGTTCTGCTAATATTATCAAAACGACATGATACAGAAAGATTTTGTGGTGCACCTGGAACTAAAAATCAAAATAGTATACTTGTATAAAAATTTTATTATTAAAAATAAATATTTTCAAAGTTTTTTTAAGATTGTAAGAAGGGCTATGCCCATTTAATGTAATAAAATAAATGAATAAATACCTCCATCTAAAGTTCCAGCTTTAACTTCTTTACTCCAATTACCACATTGCAGTGTATATTCATTACAAGCTGAAATTTTGAATTTATATTCTGTTGCTGGTTCTAAATATTCAAATAAATACAATTGTTTTTGTTGAACTGGTACAATAGCTTCTCTAGTTTGACTTTCCAGGCTTGCAACTATAATATAATAATGAATATGTTCTTTTAAATCAGGAGGTGGATTATTCCAAGATATTGTCACTGTACTTTGCGTCATTCCATTTACATTTAAATTTGGTATAAATATAGGATCTGCAAGAAAATAATAAATAATTATCATATTGAATATGTATTGTACTAATAAATTGTAAATTTCACACAAACATAAAGTACTAATAAATACTTATCCAATAACAAGTAATTGATAAAATATATATGATTTATACCTTTCTCAAGAGTAGTAATCCATCTTGGATCTACTTGAGTGTGTGACTTTCCAACTTTATTCATTGCAGTAATACCAATTTGATAAACAGCCCCTTTATCTAACCCTTTTAAAATAAAACTAGAATTTCCTCCATTAATCAATTCATTATTATACTTCCATTCTTGTGTTCCATTTTTCATATATTGAATAAAATAAGTTTCTATTGGTTCATTGCCATTATTGACAGTCCAATTTAAAAAAATACTTCCAGCACCAACAGTTTTTAAAAAATCAATGCTTATTAAAGGAACGTCAATAACAAAAAGATGTCTCTGAGCGGTAATAGCACCATAGAAGTCATGAGCTTCACAAGTGTATGTTCCATTATCTTTCCGTGTAGCACTTTTAATAGAAAGAATTAATGACACATGTGTTTCGTTAATTTGTATCCAGTTTGTTACATTTTTAAGGCGTTCAAAATTATCTGTATCGTTACTCTTAGACCAACTGAAGTTGGAGAGTGGATCACCATAAAAATCACATGTTAAATTTACTGCCTTGAGTGCTTCAATTCTAATATTCTTATTAGGTGTTATTCTAGCTGGTTCTAAAATAAACAGATTATCTCAGTAAGCTTAATAAATAAAATATACTCATTTGAGTTTACAAAATATTTACCTATGACTCTTATATGAATGGTCTTTTTTACATGTCTAGATGAAATGAGTGCATTACAAGTGTAGTTACCACTATCCTGCCTGCTAGCTTTTTTCAAATCAAATCTTTCAACAAAATCAGATTCTTTGACAGAGGTTAAATTTTTTCCATTAGAGCTCCACCAAACCTCTGTTGCGGGCTCAAACGTTTTGCATTCAAAATGAGGTGTACTGCCAGCTTCGATACCTCTTATATCTTGGGAAACGTCTATCTCCAGCAAATCTATAAAATTAGGCCCTGTACTAGACGTTGCTTCTGATTCTATAAAAGTAAAACATGTATAGAATAAAAAAGTAAAATTGAAATGGGTATACGTTAAGTGAGAAAGAAATGGAAAGTGGCCTTTGGCGATGTTCTCAAATGAATATTATATACATCAGCAGGCAAAAAATAAAATAGAATCAAGGAAGGAATGTTATTGAAAGAGCAAAGAGAAGAAATTGAATAAAGCTCATTGGACTCACTGTTATCATTGCTATCCGCAGTGACAAGTAGTAGGCTAGATAAAGCAATAAGAAAGACCGCCCGAACAAGGGGGGCGCAACACTGCCTCGACATAAGCTTCATCTCGAGCGCACTCGTCCAGCCTTGGCAAAAACGAAGCAATCGTCGTGGAGATGGGCACGAAAGCCGGTGCGCACGAGGTTGGCGTGGCTCTCCTCGCTACTCAGCCTTTAGGGCCTCCCGAGCCTTCTCTCCGCCCTCGAGCCCGTAAGCCGTACAGCGTTGGAGCCTCCCTCAAACCTGACACTCGGCCCAGCCCCGATTCGACATCGTGGTCGAATTAGCGGCTCCCGCCCGCAGCTCCGCCCGCGGCCCGAGCAACTAGCCAGCAAGACGCACGTCGCACTTGGCTTCCCGTCCCACCGGACACTATATAGGCACCAGCGGCAGCGGCAGCGGCAGCAGCAACACCGTACCAGCAGCCACCCGTATTCGCACAGCCGATTCACCGCGCTCCTCTTTGCCAAGCTTCACCGTCGCGGTCGCCTCGGCATATCGCAAGCGACGCGCGCGACTTTGACTTTTCTTCCCGGCGGGGCGTCTCGCGAGCCGCAGCTGCACCCACTGATGCCACTGATCCGGGCTCTCGCTCGCGGTCTTCGCAGCTCGAATCTCGACCGACCCCAGTATCCCGATAGCGACCGAATTACTGAACCAACTCACATACACCGTGGCGCGATCCACTGATCAGCACAATTATTCTAATTTCTAGTTGATTGCGTTATGGATAAAGGGCACAGCACAGGGTACAGGCTCGGCCAGTTAGCCGCCGCGACGCTGTCGCCTCAGCCTCATCGCCTGTCGCAGTAGCAGCACCACACAGCACGGGCTTCTCTCCCGCTTTCTCTCTCCCTTCCTCTCTCTTCCCTTCTCTCTCGCTCACTCTCTCTCTCTCTCTCTCTCTCTCTCTCTCTCTCTCTCTCTCTCTCTCTCGTCTGCCTCTCGTCTTTCCAGTAGCTGCGTGCAAGTATATAAGCTATAGCATCAGGTATGCCTAGCTGATGCTCTTCAGTCTTCAGCTTCACTCTCTTTTCTCTTTTTCTCTTGTTACAGGCGTCGTCAAGCAGCCGGCTGTTGAAGGGTGTCAAAAACGAAGGAAAAATGCATGCGCCGACTCCGTGCAGTTGCACTCAGACTATATACCTATACTCCCTTTTACCTCGTGAGTTTTGTCTCACTCGCGCGCGGCAGCTCGTCTGAGTTGCCAGTCACCGATAAATATGTATGATGATGCGCTCACCAAGTATTTGCTAGTTGCTACCATAGTTGCTGTGCAGCAAGCAATAAAAAGTAATATAGTCGCAACAAACTGCAAAATTAATTATTTATTACGATTATTCATAACTCCAGTTTTACTTTATCCGTAAAACTTAAAAACCTCGACTGTATACTCATAAGAGATATATGGTACAACAGAATTCTTGCAGTGATCAACGACTGCTGTTGTTATGCAAGTCTCCTACACCTATTGTAAACATGATTATATTGACCATATTACAATAATACACTTACTGTGTATATAAGCACAAGTATAGGTACTTACGCCGGCACTCTCACTTCTTTCATGCTTGTAACTCCCTCTCTCTCTCTCTCTCTCTCTCTCTCTCTCTCTCTCTTTTGCATTCTCTAATTATTCCGACTATATACCATTACTTATAAAATAGAAGAGTGGAAATTTTTGAATATTAAATAATGATTGCATAACAGTTTTATGCAATAAATTGCCCGCTATATAACTAATAAGTCAATGACACTGTATCTATACTTGTACAGTACACACGTGTAAATGTGATACCTATAATTTATTTTATATAGGTAATACAAATTCGCAAGCGTTCAGTGATCAAAGGGAAGAGCGGGGGAAAAGACAGTAGAGTGCTAAAGCTGCAAGACAATACAAAACTCCCTAAATGCATGCATTAAATATGCATTTATGTAAGACTAACGGACAACGGAAAGCAATAAGTCGGCGAACAATCAAACTGAGGGAATTGGACATTATACTACATGACATAACTGCAGTGAACAGTGGCCACTGGCCAGTAAGCTCAGGAGTACTGACTCTGAGACTTGTAAGTTGTGACTGACAAGTGAGAACGTGCTGATTATTCGGAATGCGAGCATCGCGAGTAGCCGAAGCCCAGAGCAGCGAGAAGAACTGAAATTACTGAGAGTGAGAACAAACTGCAGAGTGCAGAAGCAGAAGTTCATAAAATTCATCTAACTAACGTCAGATGTCGCCACTCATTTGAATTATGCGAGTTTGAAATGTTTGAATTTTGAATGCTTGAAATATGAGCAGCTCCCGCTCCCCGACCTGCGGGCGGCGACCCCTAGTTAAGTACCAGTACCTCTCGCCGTCCGCGGGAGTGCCTGCACCCTGCAACCGTCAGTACTGAGCCCATCGGGTCCTCAGACCTACAATGAATTGGATAAATACACACATTGACTTATTGTGTATGACATGTGTAACAATGTTCTTACAGTATATGCATTATACATATACCTTAAAGGTGTGCATATGTGCGCTGTACACGATTCGCTGTCGCAACACTCGCAACCCCACTCCACTAGAGCCGTGAGCTCGTTTTCCTGCACCCACAATCCACATTTCAGAAAGTACCTATAAGTATATATGCTACGGCATAGCTGTACCAAAGAGCAGAACTCAGAAGTGTGCAGTAGATATACTTGACAAATATAAACATGATACAGCATAGACTCAATCGGAAGTACCTATAGGTACTGGGCCCTGGGCCGAGATATTAGAGGATTCGAGACTGGACTCTGGAGAGTAGTGGAGAGTCACGCTTGGGCTTTACTCGGCGCCTCCACCGCTCTCCGCAGTCCGCCCTTCCACTTCCCAGTCCGCTCGCTGACTAGTGGCTTCTCTCTACTTGCCGCTTTATACGCTTGCAGCAGTCACGGCTCATGCTATTCTGTAGACACGCACAACGCACATCTAACAGTTCACCGTTGATGGCCCGACGCGCGTGTTCCTCGTGAGTTAAACGTTAAGCTATACGGGCTCACGACTGTCTGAGCCGCTATTTCAATCATCTAATATCATTGTGACATTCGAAAGCATCAATTGCCTCGCAGCATAGCATAACCTTCCGAATGCATACATCTACGGTACCCGAAAAATTAGCGTCTAGGGTGCACCGACATTTGTTCTCAACGGGGTCCCGCGCGCGAAAAGGTGTTTGTACTCCGAAGCCTGTAAAAGATCAATCAAGATCGCGATGAACGGGCCGACTGTAACCAAACGAGAGTGAGGTTATGTAATTGTTTGCTCAGTTTTGTGCCATCGGAAGCATCAGCTAGCGTCCGCAGTTCGGGGATCATCTTGTCTCAATGCAAACATTTCGAAGGTGCAAAAGTAAGTGCCTAGTCCTGCGAACAGGATGAAAAATATATTTTATTCGTACGCCTCTTCTGCTAAATCTTTACTAGAAATACTTTCACTCGGGCTGCGTTAGAAACAGAGGGGCAAAGAATTGTCTCCTTCATCGGTTTATCATATCATCAATTCATCAACGTATCAGCGTATCAGCGTCCGCGGCATCGGTACAATGCATAATGCAAGCGCTTTTGTCATACATGAGATACACGATGTACCGTAAGAAATCACTCCCGCTCTAAATTGTTTCTTCAATGTTGAGCGTGCGCTGCTCGGCTCTAGCGTTCAACTACCTGTTGTGACGTTCACCGCACTCGGCTGGTCGACTTCGTTTTTGCCCCCTCCCCTCCCGCGTCATTCTTCTCTATTCCCTGATCCCCCCATTCGTGCGCGCGCAGACTATGTACACTGTACAGTCCTACACAGAAGAACAGTGCCTATATCTATATGTAATAAGAACCCATACTCAATACTGGCATACTGCAAACAAATACACGCATAATCGCGGCGCACGCTGCCACACTCCTTGCCGCGGTGGCGAGTGGCCGTTCCACGAAAAGCCGGAAGACCGTCTTTCCATTGGCCGTATACTCAAAATTGAAAGTTGTCGAGAAAAGGAGACGGAAAATAATATCGATAAAATTGAACAAACGAATAGGTGGGTAGTAGGAACGAGTGAGATTTGCGAGAAAGTAGCGGGGCCCCAGTAATGCAGCGGTGCGGCCGGTGGATGACTAGCGCGATAAAGAATGAGAGAGAGAGAGAGAGAGAGAGAGAGAGAGAGAGAGCGAGCGGGGGGGGGGGGGGGGGGGGGGGGAGAGGTTTGCAGAGAAACTCGTTCCCCTTCTTCGTGACAGCAACGACAACGATGCTCAACAACGAAGGGAGACAGGGGAGATCGCGTCTTGCTACTGCTGCTGCTGCTGCTGCCGCTAGCAGCCTGCCTGCCTGGCTGCCTGGCTGCCTGTGGGCCCACGGACAAGGCAAGCTGTCTCTCTCCCTCCCTCTCTTCCATTCTATCGCTCGCTCTGGAAAGTAAAGAGGAAAAGAGACTCGACTAGTTTAGTCTGGCGCGCGCTATCGCGTTCGTTGTGCGCTCGCTTCACGCGCTCCGCCACTGGTATAGGTAGACAACGCGCGCGCAGTGACATATACGCACACCCACCCACACGCAACACACACACAAACTGACACCGCATGCTCCACTACCTCTTTCACCTGTAGAAAGCGAAGCACAAGTAAGATACATGCGAGTCTCGCTCTTATCTGTCAACTATTCAGCTCGAGTCTTTACTGACTAATTGTCAATTACTGATTGCAGGTGGGTCCAAAGAGGTTTTGCATCGATGGTAGGAGGTGTGCGCGAGGCCGAGAGTCCAAAGTGAGCAGTGTCGCTCCCAACAAACGGGAAAAACGGTATTCAACAAGTAGGCAAAGGAAAAACAAAAAGAACGAATCCTGAGCTATACTCTCGTTGGAGTCCTGCCCAAACCAAGTGAGATGAGAGTAGAATGCCAGCGGGCGGCTGCAGAAGGCGCAGACGAAGCGAGGACGAAGCTGCGACGAGCGCTGGTGCCGCGGATTCCCAACTGAACTGGCATACTCTGCAGTGGATTTCGGAGGCTGTATGGAGGCAGGGGGGCTTCTGCCCCGCCAGCCCCAGCAAGGCCCCCCTGGCTCCATTCCCGGCGCGCCCGGTCAGCTTCAACCGAGGCCCACCAGTCACGGAAACCTCAACATAACTCTGCAGCAGCAGCAGCAGCAGCAGCAGCAGCAACAACAGCAACAGTCGGTCGGCCAGGTCCAGGTACACCAAGATCTCGGTGCCCTCTGTCAGCAACAGCAGCAGCAGCAACAGCAACATCACCTTCACCTGCAGCAACAACAGCTGCAGCAAATGGGTCAGGCACCTGGGATGGGCGAAGTGCTGCCGCCGAAGCGACAGGCCGTCGTCGATCGGTTGCGCCGCAGAATCGAGCTCTACCGACGTAGACAGACCGATCTCGTGCCGAAATTCGATCAGACTTTCCACGGCTTCTGCGAGCAAAACATACAAGACACGCTGGTGCTGAAGCAGCGTTTCCTCGACAGCAAGGCCAAAAGACAAGCGAAGAAGGCGGACAAGAAGCAGAACGATAACGTAGGCCTATCCAGCATTCATGTGGTGAGTGGTCCTCTTATCTCCTTTACGCATTTCTACATATATGTGTGTCTCTTTATACTTGATGTGTCTCTGTAGTACAGTAACGGACCGACTTGAAAAACACTTTATCACTGATAACGATACGTGGCGCCTTTGGCACAAGCGACATATGAGGAATAACTTCTACTCTCGTGCTTCTTTTCGCATTGCGCAATTTCCCCCCCGTTTCTCGATACTCGCGTACCTTTGGCACAATTTTTCAACTTTCTCAAAAGAGGCTTGTTGGTCGGTTAGCGGCATCAGATATGGATTAGAAGCCTCTATGCACATCTTGTATAAAATGAGTGTGTGTGTATAGGCGAGGAAGAAGCTCAGAGAAAAAGAAATAGTTTCTCTTCTTTCCTCGGAGAATAGGCCTTGCTTCTAGGTATATAGATTAGTGTTAAGGTAAACGTGGGAAAATGGGGAAAAAAAGTCCAAGATACGTGTATAGCACATTGGGAGCATGGCAGCGCGCGCGTCAGGCGTCTTTCTTCTCTCTCCCCCTTCCCCGCTCACCCGCGCTTCCCTCTTTCTCTACTTTTTTATATCGAGTACGAACGCGATACCTACATAGTCTCCTTTGGCGAACGAGTTCCGTCCTCGTCGGTCGTCGGCGCACTCTCACCTACATATATATGCATAACTACGTCAAAGCTTCGGTGGGACTGCGTCAGCGCGGCTCAATCAATTGCATCGCACTCGTTGTATAGGCTCGAAGAGGCGAAAAGACGAATGTTGGAAAGGCGGCAGAGAAGATCGGACAATCCCCGCATGCGATTGAAAAATCCCGGTAGACGGAAGCAAAGGAAGATGGGAGATGGGAAGGAATGGTGGCAGGGAGGGGAGAAAAGAAGGAAGCCGCGCTCGCTGCAGCAAGAAAGAGAGGTTTTAAAATTACTTTCACCGACTCGCAGTCACGAGTCTACGGGTGTATTAGCATAGAGTACTGCTGCTGGGCCTGGGAGTGGGCAGCAACCGCAGAAGACTCCTATACAGAGGCTACAGTACTGCATGGTACTTACGGAGCGTTCATGCTTGTGTACGTTAGGACGTACAGTACTTCTGTTGCGTTTACGAGTAGCTTATAAGAGCCGAGCAAAGAACCGGCGCGGGTGCGCTCCACTCAGCGCTGTTGCCACCTCCTCTCACTCTTCTTCCTCCTTCCCAACTCTCTCTCTCCTCTCCCCCTCCACTCTGCCTCCCCCCCCCCTCTCTCTCTCTCTGACTGTCTGTCTCTCTCTCTCTCTTGCAGCCCTCGGGAGTCGCGAGCGACAAGCGGCGAGCTCCGACACGTTCTTTTCGGCTCCAGCTGAGCACTAATCAGTGACTCTCAATCGCTTTTCAGTTTTTCTCCCAATGCCACCGCTATACTTACAATACGTATAGTGCTTGCTAGGCCGACTCAAATGCATTTAGGTGACCGTGCAACTACTCCACCAAACTCAACTTGTTTCTCTTGAAGCCTTTTATTCGGCATTTTTCATTTACAAGGATAATCTTTATTTATAATTTCGATTATTTACGTAACCTATATATATTTCAGTAAAATGAACGTTACCTATATCCGTTACTTATACTGACTAAACATTTCTTGTATTATATTATTATCGTTCGACTTATTTCTTTAATTATTTCCAGTTGACATTGTCATCAGTAGCGATTTCTCGATGTACGCAATTTAGCCGGTAGGACAGATTTATATACAGTATTAAAGATTTCCAAGAATATGCGTGAGCTTTTCCAAAGCAATATTTTCTTGGATCATTTCTTACCAGTTTGTTACATATACCGAGCAACCCTTTAATTCTCCATACCCTTTCCTCTCATTCTTTCTTATCAGAGTCGTGCACACTTGAACATGACGTATATCTTGTGGCATCCACGGTTTGTAGATTTATAAGATGCGTCACGGATTCTTGACACTTCCCGTCAGCTTATGATGTCCTCTCGAAAATATGATTCAAGTTTTGTTTACCTTATCTTTTAATGAACATCTATATAGTTTGTACAAGCATATTCATAACGATTTTGACATTATTCCGTGATATAAAATTATCAATTTAATGAATACAACCTCTTACCGATATATATCCACGTAATAAATTTGAAATAAAGGAAGATTTAATAAATAAGGAGATCTACTTCACAAAGTTAAGAATATTTTTATACTTACAAAAGCGTAAGTACACACCTCTCAAATCATGGATTCGACTTAAACTCTCAAAAATGATTCTTGCCAAAGAAAAGGAGCCCATGTCTATCGATATATACTATTATGGTATGCACTACACGTATGCAAACAATAACGATAGAGTTCTTTTTAGAAGACTCGAAAATAATTGTAATATCTCCGAAACAATGTTTTTTGATCCAGACAAATCATTTCCCCGTATAGTACGTTAGATTCGTAAGTTGGAAGCTGCGTCACCCCTACTTAAATTAGATTCTACTTAAATACACTTATATTTCCACATTTCTAATGTCAAAAATTTATTTACCTTCACCAACTTCTAAACTAATTGCAGTTAATCAAAACTAAATATTTTTACAGAAATATTATATTATTAATAATTTTTTCTCCATACGTTAATACTTTTTACTTAAACTATTCAATATATGAAACGGTTTCACTTATGGATCTGATAAGAACTAGGTATTTACTCATTATAAAAATATTATATCACTTGAAGCGTAGGCACATGGCGAGGTGCTAGTCAAACTAGTTATAAGTCGGTCCTATTGGGATTTAAACAGCCACAACCTGTACAATGCAGTAATTCCTAGTACGGATGATGATGGGGATGATGCATTTATATGGGGATTGGAAGGAGTAGGAAACATATAAAAGTCTTTTTAATTGGTTTATATAGTTTTAAGCAAATAAAGAGAAATGTATAAAATTTAATTTTTTGAACAAAAAATTTCTGTAACCTATCAACAGCCGTCTTTTGTGCAGGGAATAAGAAATACCGCGGTAATCATCCAAAACTACTCTTTTCCTTAAGTTTAAAAAAAAATCCCTACAAAACCCATAAGATTTTCGAGAGGACGTACTCTAATATTTAAATTCCAATACATCGGCGATGGTCGCTATCTATATATAGTCACATTAAATAACGTCTCTCTATGAACGTCGCTTACAAAGAAAACTTGTAAAATAAGAACAAAAAGGAAAAATAGAAATTTTCGTTTTCTCAAATAATGAAAAATTTAGTTTACGTTGTTTAAATATCCGTGATCTTTAATAATGCGTGAAATAAACAAGTAAGAAAAGAATGGAAGTTGAGGAGTACCGATTCCAGTGCGATTTAAAAAGACATTGCGAAAATATCTGCTTCAGTTTACTAATCAAACGAGATCACGAAATGGATACCATACATTTTAAACAACAAAAAATTTAGTTCGTTATTTTAATTAAGGTATCGTTTATAAAAAATAATGATTCACATAGGGAATTACACATTTGTAACATGACGAGTTCGTAATACGCATAATATGGATTATGTGTCATTATTTGTAATGGGGTAAAAGCCGTTACGTATGAATATAAAATTAGCATTGCCTTCGCACTTTGCCTTCGCACTCTCTGTCCAATCGTGTCTGTAGGTACACCTTTCATATTTACGAAGGTTATTTCATACTTGCACATTTGATGGCGATCTGATCCTTTCGAAGAGCTACGTTAACATTTACAAGCAATATTGAAATTTGCCTCTTTTCTTCACATTTTATATTCATTACATAAAATAGCTAGATAATTCTAAGTCTAGAAATATTAATTTTTATCATTTATAAATAAATATCGATTACATACAGACAAACACACTGGAATAATAAGAAAATATCAAAATCATTAATGAAACGCGGAAAAAGTAAAGCAATTGAAAATAAAGTGTACCAGAGTAGAAACATTGGTACCGCCTCATCATCTAGATGTGAACCACTGAGAGAGCAGGAGGCAGCTGAGAGGACAAAGAGCGAATGGTTATTACAACAGGACGACAGTATGTTCTTGAAGCCATGGCGCTCGAGCTGCATATCCGATCTCTATACGTCTGAGCTTCGCTCTTATTTTATTTATAACTATAACTAGGGAGTTACTGATTTTGGTGCCTACTCGTTATACACTTCTTAGAATCCTTTTTATCTTTATTCAAGTTTTAAAGAAAAAATTGTCATACCAATACTTACCTGTCATAGTATAGAATTATATGATGTAATAATTATTATTTAAAACTTTTCAAATCTTATTACTCTTTAAAATACCCCCAAAAACAATTAAATAGCATGAAGCATAGAAGGTATCGTTCCAATAGGTGTACAAACTATATATAAGGCTCAATTGATCGTCAGGAACACATTTATTAAAATTTTATATCAACATTATTGCAAATTGTTTTTAAGCCTGAAGAGGATCGAGGGTATAAGTAAAATATAGGCCCTCGGAATGTCGCAATTTGTAATAATATAGATGGAAAATGAAACTTGTCGTTCATGGATGTGGAAGATCACATGATCCGTTCAAGAAATATTTCAGTTTTAGTGTTTTTCTTAAAAAATTTTAAACCGCGATAAAACAATTTCTGTTTAATCTACTTACATTTTCGTTATTATAATAATTTAAATTTTATGATTAGTTATTCAAATTTATTACTCGTTATATCTACTACATAATAAAATGCATCGTGTTCATATTGACTTTTTGTTCGAAAGGAAATGAAAAAATATTCAAAATCATGTAGGTTTCATATATGCTTTAGCGATACAAAAATCAATATCTGAGGTTTTGCATTAAAAAAGAACGAAATTCTCTGTTTTATCATATTTACAATTTAATTTCGAAAAAATAAGACGCAAGCACTTCTAAAAAATTTTTTTGTTTGAAAGGAAATTAAAGGAAATTCAAAATCATATTGGCTTTATATGCGATTTAGCGTTACTAGAATCAGCAGCCGCAGTTTTGCAAAAAAAAAAAAAACTATAAATAAATGATGTATTACATACGTATTGAAATAAATAATAAAATTTGAGGAAGCTACTTATACATGTCAATGAATTGGCACCGGTTTTTGTATTATACGCAGGTATTACGAATCCTCTTTTAATTTGTAGATATATAGATGTGTTCATTACAAAGTCTGTATTGAATTTTTGTAGGTTTATCGGTTATACACTAGACATTGATATTTTGATTTTGACGCATTTAACACGCGTTTTTTATGGGATATGGTTATATTTTTGTTCCTTTATTAAATAATCCACGCAATCATTAATACAACGATTTTATTGAAATCATTTGTACTGAAAAGTAAGTACTTAACTAAATTTCTTACAACTTTAGCGAACACGTGAACAGTCGTGACTAATCAGCTGAAGACTATTATACAGAATCAGACGTAATTTTTTTATCTTGATAAAATCTCTTAATCGCTTTCTATATCAACTATAAATATTAGACTTGTTGTTTACAATGTCGTTTTCTATTAATAGATATCAATAATATGCCCTAAAAATACCCGACAATATGAAGTTTTGATACCGCACAGTGTAACTTAAAAGGGTGATCCGAAGATGTTCTAAACAAATAATGACAGTGGGGTACAGCGGTAAGCGCAAATTTATCTAAAATATTATTTACAAAAAAAAATATTTTATCGGGGATATTTTGAATAATATAAACACTTTTATGAGCGGAATTCAGTCTTATATCAAACTACATGTAAAGTACTACCTAAGAGTTATAAGGTTCATAAAGAATTTATTTCAATTTATGGAATAGTTATATACAAGATCTTGGATAACTAAGGATATTTATCAAATAAGATTTATTAATGGTTTTTTGCACTGAACAATTTTAGTTTTACTATCACAATAATTTAAAAATCTAAAATATTTGAAAATTCAAAGAGTCGTATACCATAAAACCGGTCCAATTTTATTTGATCTTAATTTAAAAAGTTAGCTGTTTTTTGGGTCATTGCAATCAAATGTTATTAAATGGCAATTGAGAAGTGTAAGGTTAGAAGTACTTTACATATTATTTCCATTCAAAGGGCTTATAGCAGTAGTATTGCGCATCTGATTTATAAATAATGACATATAAGAGTTAAAAGATACGCAGTTACAATTTTAAGTTTATTAGTGAGCCAGTTTAAAAAATTTCAACAAATATTTTTATAACTTTTATCATTGGATCTTATGGGAAACAATGATTTTGACACTTAATTTATAAATTCTCATATAAGAGGATGTGTTATTATAGTCGAAAAGATTCCTAACTTACATGTTTTTGCATTTAACGAAATATATAAAAATAGAGATTCTTTTTTGTAAAAAAAACTCTTTGTTATCATTTCGGTAATGATGTAAACGTTACGTGGTTCAAGTTTCATGAAATTCCATTCACAATTCACAGAGATTTTTGTCGTCGAAAATTTCGGAGATAAAAATCGCTGTGAATTACAAACAAAATTTTCGACAACAAAAATCTCCGCGAATTGTGGATAGAATTTCATGAAATTTAAAGCACATAATGATTACATTGTTACCGAGACGGTGAGAGAGAGTGTTTTCCAAAAATTAATCTATATCTTTATATATATTTCGTTGAATGTAAGAACCGGCAATGTAAGAGGCTAGGAATTTTTCCGAACATATAGTACATCCTTTTAAGATAAGATTTTACTTAAATTTTATTGTACAACCAATAAAGTTTAGAATAAATAATAAATAATTGAATAAAGGTGATTCAATATTCATGGGCCGTGTTTTCGGGGCGCTTCAACTACACATAAATTTATAAAATATAATTAAAGTACATAAACAACATTTTAGATGGTTTTATTAAAATAAATATAAAAATTTTTATTTGAATTTATAGTAAATAGTCCTATTTTACGTTTTTTTTTTTTATAATAAAACCTACAATTTGTAAGAATCTTAAGTAAGACTTTAGTCGTTAGATGTAAATATAAGTGAACCACCTTAAGAGAAAATTTAATAAATATATCTCTAATGCAGGGTAATCGATCCCCGGCGCACCAATTTACAATCGAATTTTAACGTTAATGTTCATTATTGAATTGCATCGGCATGAAAATGAAAATTTTCATTACCCTTGAGAATAGATGGAACAAGAAGTGAAAGTTGAGTGCGCTGCTGCACATTGTCATGTGCTATAAAATATCGTATCATGATTCTATGATACTGTCTTGCAAAGTTAGTTTGACATCGTATAAGGAGAGTAGCATCGTGTGGCATTAATTAGCGAATAGTATAGAATGCAAAGCAACTGTTTAGGATAAACTGACGAGTGAACTGAGAGGGAGATTGTCTGAGTGGGGGAATACCTTTCTCTCCCCTCTCTTATTGTTTACGGCTGCGGCGGCGGCAGTAGTGCAGCTGACAACTGATGTGCGCGAAGCTGGCAGTACACGCCCCTCGATACTAATCGGACTACAAACATTTCTTTACATCGGCGCAGCGCTTGCAGTGACGCTCAGTTCAGCTGAGATCGTAATAATTTTGTATGACTGTGCGTCTCTCTTTCTCTTATCTCGTTTGAACGAGATGAGCTTGAGACAGATCTGTTCGAGCCTTGACGAATCAACATCATCTAAGGAGAACCTTAATAATATAAGTCTCTGTCTACACTTTTTCTCTTGAGCCGTTTATTGTTTACAAAAACACCAGCTTTTTCTCTATAGAATGTTATGATACATGTATAAGAAAACAAGTAAGGTATGCCTGCGTATTTTACGCATAGGTATTCCAATTTTGTCATTGAGTTTACCTTATTTTAATTAAAAACGTGTTAAGGCAAATTCGGGATCCAAAGTTTGTATACTTCTTGTAGTTACTCGCATAAAACGTTCTTGCTAATAGAAACACATCTAACGACCACTTACGAGACCACTTATATAGCAAAACCATTTGCATCGATGAAGTACCACGACGGCAGAAAAATAAAAATCAATGACGTTTTTTCATATTCTAATTTTCTAATTTTCTAAATCTACGATGAATCTTCTACTTTAATTTAAAAAACATAATAAAAATAAGTGTTGATTGGAAAAAGTAACTTTAATAATTATCATAAGAAATAATTACGATCATACTTCAGTTTACATTAAAAATTGCTATTTACTTCAAATAAGACTTTATTTACTTTTAAAACTTATAAAGATATATCCGCTATATTTATAATAAACTGGTTTTACTCTGATAACTATTTTTGGGTTATTCTATAATTTGATAAATAGCTACCATATTTTTACTGAATTTTCAAAATCGTTTAATATAGAAAACTCACATACTGCACAGATTAATGCATTTACTGTCAGAATTTATATAGAGAATCTAACTTATGAACTGGTGTAAAATGTTTTATGTATAATTATTATAGTCAAGCTTAAACTGACTGGAGGCTTTTAAATTTTAATTGATACTTTTATTTTGCATTTTTTCAGTTTAGCTTTACGTAGTGCACGGAGCGAAAATGTTAGCTAAAATAGCATGATCTCGTCCTATTCTGTTTAAACATATGAATTTCACTGCAGTTTCAAGAATTTTTTATCAATTTGGGGAATACTTTACCATTTTGACATAGATCGCGAACATTAGTAGTATAAGATAACTTCATTTGAAATTCATTTCTTATCTATCTACCTCCTTTACTTCTTTTTTGTTCGTATTTATTCTAATTTTCCAAAACTATGGCTTACAATGGCTGCTTTTATATACTATTACCTCTCTTAAGAGTATTAACTTTATCGATATTTTAAAAGTCATAGTATCAACTTGATGAGTGGATGAGTTTTTAAATGCTGAGCCAGACGATTAACTATTATAATTATTTTAATATTTTCTTAATATTTTAATATGTGAGCATGCTGTAAAGTCCGTTAGAAACAACAACAAAAAAACGTAATGTGATGTACATTAACTAAGAAAATTCTCGGCAAATGCTAACTAACCATCATTTCAGTTAAAGACAATAAAATGTAAGAAAACAAGGAGAAAATGTAGAACGAAAAAAAATTTTTTTTATCATTTCATGTTATGAATTTACAATAGCCTAACGCATAATACGTCTTTTGTGATTATGACGTACACCTTGAGGTACTTAAGGGAGTACCCGGGTTAATATAATGTATGAAAGTTTCTAATGAAGTTTGAAACATTGATAGATTGATTTTTTAGGGTTCGGTTGCTTACTCAAATTTTCTAAGAAGTTTAATACCCATAAAGCGAACACAAGAGATTATGCATTTAGCAATTTACACTTTATTTAAAATGACGTCTTAATGGAGAATCGCGGTTTGGTCATATTTTTGGGAAAAGTTCGAGATGATCCTGGAGAGAGATTTCTACAATTTTTTTTTCACTAATAGATTTCCTTGTAATAAAACTATATCAAAAGGTTTTATGTGCAAATGGTATCTGTGCGAATAATAAATAAATAAGAATCGTATGATCGTAAGCTCTTATCTTCAATATTCCTAAAGTTTGGCAACATCAAAACGCTCTACATAAACGATGCATTATTTGAAAGTTTTAAGATACTTTCCTCAGTGCCACCACGCTTCTTCTTGAAGTTATACATTCATATATATTTAATTAAATAATTTTTACTGACATATATAAATAGAGATCTATTTTGACTAGCCGAGTAATCTGGGTACTCTCTTAAATATGTACGAACAAATTTTGAAAGATACAAAACATTTAAAAATCTTGTTATAGATTTCAAATATTAGTTTTGAAAAACTATGCCTACTATAACGATCAACATATATATATATAGTTCTTGATTAATTTCAATTTTGTTTGGACAGATGTAAATACCACAGGGTGTAGATATATCGAGACACTGATGCGTACTGGAAACAAAAATCAATATCTCAAATCTTGGACAATGAAACTAGACCAGTAATTTAACAAAGTTATTTATTAATCAGTTTTGCGTGGATGTAATTTTTCAAAGATCACATTGATCATCAAACTCGGACTTTAAATTTAGAGTTAAAATGAGCGTACCTGCAGTGTAAATGCAAAGGTAGGACAACGAGTATGTAAGATAATGCTGCAAATACATAGACAAACAGCCTTATATAGTAATTTTAGAATGACTGAAGCTGAGCAAGAAAGAAAAGTCGTTGACGAAAAGTAAGAGATAGCCGTCTAGTGTGTGGAGAAGTCACAGTGCGGTGCATCGTTTTCAACAAGGCGATTGTCATTGCTCTTCTCCCTCCACTAGTTGTACACATTTTCATTTTCCTGCTCTGCAGCGAATAGCAATAGCAGGAGTATAGTTGCAGCAGCAGCGGCAGCAGTGGCAGCGGCACACGACTCGGTCGCGTGATGAGTGGCCGCCGAGGTGGCCGCGGGCCGAATCGAGGCGAACTGCATGGGCTTGACGCATGCGCCTGGTGCGTGCTTGCGCATGCTGTTTAGTTGCTCCCTCGCAAGTTGCAGGCCATCTCGCTTTAGCAGTGCCAATGCTCCATTGAACGACCGAGAACAGTGGGATGGCTAACCTTGCCTTATTCGCAATAATGCCTTTCCGTCGGTTTTTTCTCAACTGCACTGTGTATTTTACAGTACAGCTTTGTTTTAGTAGATTCTCATTAATAAATACTTGGACTTTGTAATTTGGACTGTTTTCATTATTTATTTGTAAATATAAAAATATGATTTAATATAAAAATGGACGGTCGTTAACATAGCCTACTTGACCGATATTTTCATCATTTAAAAATATTGTGTGTAATGTAAATGTGCCAATAACTGGTCGCTTAGTAGTGGGTAAAGATTTCCTTTGATATAAGATTTAAAAAATGATTTTAAACTCAAAACTTTTGTATTATATATGAAGAGTAATTAATTACCCAATTTTATTATTAATTTTTTTTTCTTTCGTAAAATATTCATGATAGCACTTAATGTGCTTCTCAACCTATATTATGAAAACAAAATCATTAAATTTCAATAATTATTTTCCGAACTAATTAGTATATACATATACGCAAATATAACATTTTCTTGAATAACGAAAGAATGACGAAATTATTTTACCTTATTACTTTTCAAGAGCAAAATGAGCCCTATATAATGTTAAAATCGATTAAGATTTGACTCTGGAAACTTTCACAGAGAAAAAAGTGGATAAATAAAACTTTGTATTTGAGGGAATGAAATTAGTATATTACGATATAAGTGGCATAAGTGACCCATTATCGCACAGCGTGAAGTTAACGCCCGAGCGTTGCTAGGGCGATATTCACGCCGTGTGATGGGTTATTGAAAAAAAACATCTATCTCTGCGTGCATCGCCAAGCTTTTTAAATTTTTAGATTCAAAAGATGGCCTTGAATTTCAAGGAAACGTTTTGTGGGGTTACATCCAATACAAAAACTAACACCTAGATCAAAAGATTGAGATTTAAAGCTTTAATTTAAAAAAAGGATTCGTAACATTGATCTGAAACTGAGTAATCATCCTTCAAATTTGAGCAATTTTCGACGCAAATTTTTTTATGCTACCTATAAGTACTTTTTTTTATAGTGTATAAATTGAAATATTACTGTATAAATGTATTTTTCAGGTAAAATACAAATACTCATATATATGTTTAAAATGATCACACAATCATCAAGTGTAAAAAAAAACTTATTATCCCATTAAATAGTATCTTATTTAGTAGATGTTTTCGTTGATACATTTTTTAATTTTACACTTCAATAAAAGTTTCAGCTCTCTCCCTCAAATTCTTCTTAAAAGTGTGTGTATCAATTAATAATACAACTTGTTTTGTAAAATTTTTAAAATTGTTTTCTATATGTTTAAAATACATATAGGCCGCTTTTTTATTATTTTCTTTTAAGATGCTTGAAATTTTTAAGACTGATTGATGTATTCGAGATTGTGATATCATAGAAAGACTGATTGTTATGGATAATATATTAATAAAAATGTACACTATGAGGCATGTAAGCCTGACAATTTTTTTTATAATATTCCAAATAAACTATATCTCCCTCTTTTCCGTAATTTTGTACATTTATACACATAAACTTATATCTAGCTATGTATATATATATATATATCTTGCTCCCTTCTCCTATCGTTTCTTTCCATCATTACGCAGGTACAAGACGGCTGTTTATAAACACCTTCTTAATCTGGACCATTAGTCTCTCCGCAGCTCTGGCCATGAATTCGTTATTTTTGACTGATCATTGTTGTCTTGCTGATCATAATTTTAATTTGAATTGAATTTTATTTTATAATTTAATTGTAAATAATTTTAATTATATATATACAAAACTAAATATCGAAATAAGTGGTTGTATTGTACTTATTAAAATTTATGACTTATGGTATTTTATATTTTTGTGAAAAGCCAAATGAATACGCTATCTCTCTTTTTCTCTCTCTCTCACGATCTCAAGATCCTCCGGTGAAATGAACCTAAATATCTAGAGATAATTTTTTAACTTTTGAAATATAAAAATTTAATGTGTTAAAAGAGAATTTAGTAATTTTACTAAATTACATAGTTATTACATAGTTATCTATCCTATCTATCTATCTATCTCTCTCTCTCTCTCTCTCTCTCTCTCTCTCTCTCTCTCACTCACTCTCGATCTACCTTTTACTCACTATCTACCTCTATTTCTCTCACTCTTTCATCTTACGCCTTATGTGAGGGACATGAGTATTGATTTCACGCAGAGGGTTATATGTATATATGCAAACTTGGAGCATAGAGCAGCATTTCAAGTGTTAACAAGCGTGTCATCACGACAGCTCTTTAAATCTCGATGATTTAAGTAGCAAGATTAGCAGATTCAGTTTGCACTTTTTAATTTTATAAATTCCAATCAGATTGACTCACTTAACTTTTTCAAAATGCAATCTGTTTTGCTTCTTCACAAAAAAACTTTGTACTGGTGAAAAAATTATTTCGTTAAAAAACGTTATAGAAAAAGTGCTTCTTCATAAAAATAATCGATTTCTTTTCATGTACGTGTTGTGCGTGTATGCGTACGTACGCACGTATGTGTGCGAGCGTGCGTGTGTGTGTGAGACTTAAAGAGGTTCATCAGGTTTAGAATTAACGAACAGATTTTGATGAAATTATAAATATAAGTTTATTATTATATATTAAACAACATGTTAAATTTTTAAGTTGTTTAGTACCCTTGCTAATGAGATATTAATAAAATAAATTTTTGCAATTTAACATTGAGTCTTACGTAGAGTTGCATTTTTCTAGGCTTTTAACTTGAACTGTATAGTTATTAAGGAACAATTTACAGAAAAACTTTTACACGACGTAAAAGAATATTTAACGAATATTTTGAGACCTTGTACAACTCGCTAGCTTAACTATAAAACTTATAATTTATATTTTTTTTTGTATAAAATAGCTAAGCTTGAGCAGAATAACCTCCATTATTTAAGATAGCGGCAAATTCGCATTTTTTGACACAGTGTGCGTTGTTTGAAGTTGATTATACAATATTTAACTATATAAAGATCTGATAAAATAACGTTAATCGAAAATGTTAAATAGGTTAGTAAATAGAAATTCTGTTGCAACTTTGTTTTGACTTCCTACGTACCTGATAAACCTCCTTAAGACTGCTTTTGATATTTTACCACTCATTTTCTTTGTTTTTTTACGCACGACCACTGAAAAGTAACTTTTTTATTGAATGAATTTCTTTTGTTTTATACTGAAAAATAGTAGTATTTTTCTAATTTGATTTTTATACTTTTATTGTGTACTTCTTTTAAATTGGAGAAAGCAAAGGGCCAATGATTTAAAAATTACTGAATTTTCTTTAAAATTATAAAATTGTGTTGTTTTATAAAATAAATAGTTTTGAAAGACAAAATAAATTTATATAGACGATACCCTAGTGGCAAACTAACCAGCTCAGCTGCTTGGATTGGTATCAATTAAACAGAATAATAAACAAGAAACTAGCTATAATTTCGAGTAAAATCCAAGCATATTCGTCCAAGAATACTTATGTGAGAGCTACATCTGCATTCCGTGAAAGAGCATACTTTTACCGCGCAGACGTTACGTGCATCTATCAAGAGTATATGCAATTCGGATCTTGCATGACAGTTTTTTATTTCATATTTTGAAAGATCGTTTAAAAATAATTGAGTCGTGTTTTTTCTTTTTCCAAAATAACAAAAATTGAAGAAGATTGTATACATTTGTGACGTAATTGCAACATTGCAGTATATCTATATATGCATAAAAATACAAACTTTAAACCTATATAACTTTCTAATATAATATTTTTGCAAACAAGAAAAAACACGTCTCAAGTTTTTTTTACATAATCTATATAAGAATATGAAATAAACAAAATTATGCAGGATCCGGATTGCCATTTGATTCGGATTATTTTTTGTTCGGACACTATAAAATATATACTTATATGCTGTGACAGAGGGATGAAATTATAAATGTAGTATATGCTATTTCACTTTTTACTTAATGTTAAAAAATCTGGCGCGTTACGAGGTTTATTTTTTTCAAACTCATTCGACATTATTGCAGAACGCTATACGACGATCGAATATCAAAAGATCTCAAATCGGATTTTCATACTTACAAGAGATCCTTAGCTTTTAATAATAAGAATACTGAATCGAGGGGAATATATACTATTATCAAAGACTAGATCATTTTTAATTAACAAAAGTGTAAACTATCATTAAAAATAAATGCAGAAAGAAAAAGATGCGTGTAACAATATTCTTGTTATATTTTAGTAACTTTTTGGCCAAAAACTCGCATTCAATTTCACTACACAGAGCACAGTTCTCTGGTAAATATTACAATAATTCACCAGTAAAACGATTAAAGGATATAACCATATGGCATTTTACAAGATTCTATTGTAATTTTTATTTTTTAGTTAGAAAATAATTTTTTAATTTGAATTAAAAAATTATTTTATTCATGATATTTTAATTATACATTATATATTTTACTACTAATAATATTTACATTGAAATAAGGTATTAATTTCTATACTTTTGAAAACAATGCAATGAGTATACTCGAACCAGGGTATTTCTACGTCACTGAATGATCTTGTGCGTTATAATTCGAATCGTCCACACAAATTACATTCACTATGAATATATTATAAATTGAATATTATCCAAAAATAATCTCACATCCGGATGTAAATCATAAAAGCATTTATTATTTCCAGAAAAATGGTAATTTATAGGGTCTGAATAATTTGATTTATTTATTATATTATGTATTTGTATACGTTTTTGGTTAGGTTGCTAAGCAAAGTAAGAGGCAGTTCGAATGCTATATACTGAGATGGGCAACCGATTGTTTACAACAGCGAGCTACGCACGCGCGTACCCAAAAATTACAATAATCAACTAAAATTTTTGAAGTTTCCGTTATATTAATAAGAGCCATGCATTCTATTAAAATTTAAGATCTATGTAAAATTACTGAAATTTCTTGTAATTTTTACTAATCTATGCTTCAATATTTACTCTTCATAGCAATTTTTTGGCGATTTAAAAACATTTTCTAGGGAGTACGGTAAAAAGTTCACTCAAGACAGTCTCTAAGGCGTTACTAGATCACTAATAAATTACTATCTGTACTACAGAATTCTGCTCCGTGTAGGATAAGCATAATATATGTATAAACAAGAAACGATATTAAAAATGTTGGGCTTAGGATTTCCTTCATCAGCTTTTCTTTTCCTATTGTTATATTTTATAAGAATTGAATTCTGCAAATGATATTTTACAGGCTGCCACATAGTTCAATGCTTAAAGACATTTTTTAAGACATCGGGCGCGAAACTCGATTTTTGATGCCTGTTATCCGGATCCAAAACATTGGATTTCCATCTCTTTTCCAAAACGGGCGCCAAACATGCTTTGCGTCCTCATAAACAGACACTAACAATTGAATCACGCTTCCAGTGTATTACAAAAGGAAACAAATTAATTATGAACCTTGTCTTTTGTGTCACCCTCGTTCCGCTAGTGCGACAAACTTGACTCGGACAAGAATCACCTGTTTTGCGCCCTATAGTGGTGTAATGTATTATATATTATAGAGTGTATTAAGTTTACAGTTCCGGGCCGGTTGGTGAAAGTTGCTTTACAACGAAATCTTAACAAAATTTTATCCCGTTTATGTTTTATTTACTTTTATTCCAATACTTATACGGATTGATTTATTAGTTTTTCATTGTCTCTTTAACCGTCTTCTTTCGCTGTTAAACCGAAGCTTTTGGAATCAGTTTCATTTTGGTATTAATGTCGAATTGGTAATTCGAGATCACATTACACCAGGAATCGGTTTTATTTTGATATCAATGTCGGATTGATGATTCGAGATCACATTATAATTAAGTCCCGAAATAATTAAAAAGAGAAGCTATGATATTGCGTCCCAGTTGCCTGAAAATGATCTTCAATGTAAAGACTGTTGCTCGAGATCTGTTACTTTCGAGCTAGTGCACGAGGTGTTCAGATTCAATTGCTCGCGTCAAGACCTTACATAAAGCTCAAGTGAAAGATGGAAGTCAGTCGATGAAACAAGTCTTAGTAATGATGAAGTAATAAGGTGCACTGTTGTTGGTTGTCTTGGGAGTCTGGCTGGTTGTTTGGAATGGCGCTGCGTTGGGGTGGCCCCGTCAGAGGCTTCTTACGCCACTGGGATCGATAGCTCAGGAGGCCAAACAGTAAACAGCCGGTTGGTCAGGACTAACTGTACTGGTGGAGCCTCGCCCCAGCCGCTGAGCCGCCTGCTGTCGGCGCGAAATAGAGCCGCACGCGCTTTTCTGCCTCCGCTATGCTTCTGCACCTTCGCACACCTGCAACAGCCGACTAGCCCCCGCCGAGAATCAATACGCTCTCAGCCGTTCTCTCGCTCAGCTTCTCTCTTCTTCCGACTCTCAGTTTCTCCCCTCTGCAGTCTGCACGTATAGGCAGCGGCTTGCCTTTCACGCGAATTATCCACGCCGAGGTGAGTCGAGCCGAGCCGAGCCGAGTCGAGCCGAGCCCGATCGAGCTAGAGCGAGCCGAGCCGACGGTACGGTACAGAAGTCTAAAGGTTTAAAAAACCTGTGGGATCAGCGCATGCCAGCTCCTCCGCAACACATTCCCAATAGAGCCTCGAAACATGGCTAAACACGATCAGCCTCTTGACATATTCCCCTATATCTTCACTCGAATTGAGATATTTTACAGCCACTGTCCGTGCCCGCTCTCGAAACTCTACTTGTATGATGGACCTTCTAATTCTTTCGAGTATTTTCGAAGAGAAATTTCTATGATAGGTGTTGGTGCCAAAATCTGAAAACATGCGACTGACTTTTTATATTGTAACATTTCCAATTTAATGCATAAAATTAAACAAACTATCAAAATTTGCTATAAAACAGAATATGTCAAATCCTACTTAAATACCCTTTCAAATCTGATTTTTTTTTCGAAGAGAATAATTTTTTTTTTTTTTTAATTTATTTTTAAAAACATAAATTTTACAATGTAGCCAATTATGGTTTAATTTATTTATGAATAATATAATATATATTACTTATATATTGGCACAAATTATATGTAAGGAAGTTATGTGACAATGAATTAGCCACGGTTTTTTTCTTAGATCAGGACTTCGAACTGTTTAAGTTAGATGTTTTATATACGAATACTTCGAATAGTCTTCGCGTGCAACATTTTCTTAAATATCTTACGCATATGTCACTTTCTACAAGATTTCCTTTAGTACAGAAAGTTCATTTCATTAATTGTCTAAACGATTAAATCAGTATTTAATTAATTTAATTAAATAACAATATCGCGTGATCTGCTCATTGATTAATTTTAACCGGTCTATTACTGGTGCTATCGTCCTAAATAAGCTATTCCAGAGTGTGCAAACCAGCCTAATTTAGCCAGTTCCTTAATGTACTTAATGTAAGAGTAGAAAAGGTGAAGCCTGTCTAGGTAGCTTGATTCGTAAGAAGGTCCATTTGATGTTAGTGCTAGAAGGTGAGCGAAGGTGACCGAGCTGGAAAATTCGGCCGGAAAATGTGACGCAAGCTATCGTAGCGACTGAGAGAGATGAAGGAGAGAGCATGGAAAGGAGATCAATAAAGTGGAATGGAGTAGTGTCGTTGCTAAAGGTGCTCAGTCTCCTTCTCCTTATATATAAATCCGCATTCACGTGTGGAAACTGACAAGAGTTATTCGCCACTCAGCTATATATACGCTTTACAACTGCGAAGTTCCATATAGTATCGATCTTAACTCACTGAAACTGTATAGATATTAAACACTACAAAAAAGGACAGTGATCCCGCTAGCTATTCGGTGTTTCGCTGAGGCTACATGCCGTCTAAACATAGTTCACTGTTACAATCTAACCGTCCTCTTACCCTCACAATACATAAGTCGGTTTATACATGCACTTTGCTAGACACATTCCTTACTTTTCTCAGTCAAGTGCAATAAAATTTCTAGTGCTTCTATTGGGTTTTTAGTACCTGACTTTTGCTTCTTGTTGAATCTATGAGAAAGTAAAATTTTCCAAAACTGGGGCGTAATATTGAATAATATTGAAAATTGTTAATTACATGGTTTAGAAGACTAACTCTGTTTTCAGGGTCTAAATACCAATGTCCTTGGTTCTTCTTTCCAACAAACTCTTTTAATCCTGGTACAGAAATATTAAACACGACTAAGTTGCTATACGGCATTTTGCACATACACATGTAATGTTTTAGTTGACAAAACAATAGTTTACATTGTTCACATCATTTAGTCCGAAAAGGTCGTTGTACTAATAAGTGATATTTTATTTTTTTCAATTGTTAAACAATGTGAATTGTCTTTCTACTTTTTACTATAAAAATAAGTGTTGAAATGGTTCCGATTAATGTCTAATAATTTATTTCTCCCATGAGAAAGTTGAAATTATTTAAAGTCATATTTAAAAATGATTATATTGCTCTAACAGTCACAAATTTCATTACTGCGAAATCCATTTCATTTTTTTCAGAAATTACTGCTTAGCCCTTTTTATATGAAGAATATAAAAGTACGTCGTAGTAGATGTTCAACAAACAGCATTTTTTACCGTGAAAATAATCTAAAATGCAAAATAAATACATGCAAATTAAAAGTAGTGCGTATGATTCGTAGAAACGTGATAAGCACATGTTTTGCCACGATCGTCACGTACACTTGAGATAAGAGTTGATAGATCTACTTCATGGCTTCACAATCGAAGCTTGCTTTCGGCTTAACAAATTTATATTTGGACTTAAAATCCGTTTAAGTGACAAAATTAGCGCATTCGCAGGATTTCCATTTTAATTTTTTGAATAAAAGAGATTGGATGATGCTACATCTATTTTCCTTAGTGATTCGCATAATCGATTAATGCTTACTTTTCTAATGTATATCCTTTTTTTAACAAAACCCAGTTTTTTTCGATACCTTATAAGATCATTTTTAAACTTAATGAATTATATTTTATTATACATAAGTTTCTGCGGAAGCAGAAGTAGCCAGAGCTAAAATGTAAAAGAAAATAAAGATTTTAGGGTAAGTAAAGGTATTAATCAGACCGGATATTAAAAGATGGTAATATTTGCAGGTCATACTCAAAATTTAGAGTTGTATAAATACGTACCCTTTTAGTTTTATATCATTGTTATGTATAATTTGTAGAACTATTTGTAAATAGTAGAGTACTGTAAAATACATATTAATTAAAAAAATAATGCATGAAATTAACCTCCAAGCTGGTAACCAAACTGTGGTAGTGCAAATATTACTGAGGAAAAAGGAATTATAGTATAATATTTACTGAAAATTTAGTTTTCATGTACGCAAAAAAGTTTCTTATTAAAGTGTAATAAGAAAGAGAATCTATTATAATATAAAACAGTATATTAAAAAAAAGGAAATACAAAAGTTATTGCTTCTTCAGAGAGGAAGATTTGTATCAGTGAAAACTTTTATTTCCGAAAAGGCTTAAGATTGTGCCATATGGAAAAAAGTCCTACCTTACCGACAGCCTAAATCTAAGCAATAGGGTGCTTCATGTACATGTAATAAAAATATAGATACTTTTATCCAAAAATCGGAGAATAGCGCTATTCCTAAGGGTTCAAAGAATATTTCTAGCTAGATAGGGTTATAAGTAATAAAATAAAGCCTTGGTTTGCAAAGTACGACTTGCAAGCGGCGAAACTCTCGTTTACGTTGGCATTTGAACGCTCGAGAATCTTGGATATCGGGATACGAATTTTACATTGCAGAACTGCTGTTATAGCAAAATTAATAAACATACTCAGTGTTTTATGTAATTTAAATAGTTCTCTAGCTGAAAATTATGCTCGGAAGTTTTCAATTGTAAGAGTTAAGGTTTTAAATTACTATTTATAAAAAGGTGAGATAAAAGTGAAAAAGGAATTCTAACCTCTAAGCATACAGTTTTAAAAAGTATGTATATCGTTAAATAACAAAAAGATTCTCCTTTAGCAAGCCCAAAATATTTTTCCGTTTTGCATTAACTTCAACCGATTCCAAAATAAATACGAACAACGATTTCTAACCTCAAAAATGCTTAAGAAGTTTACTCATAAATATGGAAAAGTCTATTCCTCCTAGGAATACCAAAAACTTTGGTCTTTTTTACTAAAGCAGTTTTCAAGATATAAATAAAAATGGTATTCTAACCTCAAAAAATACAGTTTTAATAAGTATGTCTATCGATCGACAACGAAAAGTCAATTCTCCAGTCAAAAACGTAGAACTTTTTTCCATTTCGCTCTTGCTTAACTAATTCGGAGATAAATACGAGAATAGTATATTACGATACTAGTGGCCTAAGTGACACTTTACGGCACGGCGTTTATTAGCGCCCGAGCGTAGCGAGGAAGGGCTACTTAGGACACGGGTACTCGCTACGCTCGGGCGCTAACTTCACGGTGCAATAATGGACTACTTAGGTCACGGGTAGGCGTGACATAAGTGCGGATTTATGCCACGCAGTGCTATAAAGGAATTCTATCCTTAAAAAATGAGATTCTTTATAGGTTTATTTATAAATTTGAAATGCAAGTCTATAGGGTAATATATTCAGTAATTAAAAAATTTTCTTTTTAGAGTGCATTAAGTAACTATATAGCGTTATTTCCTGTCATTAATACGTATAAGAGTCGATTTTTGTTCTTATAGATAGTTGTTATAGATTTTACTCTAAACGATTCAGCGTGTAAATTGTAAGGATTCTTTTTATCTTCTGGAAGATTCATAGTAATTATAAAACAAGTAATATTTTTAATAAATATTTAAACTAAATACCAATTAGTGTCAATACCATATTTTCATTTTACAATTATGTAAAAATCTAAGTATGTTTAACTAGAAACTTGATATCAATTAAGCTTCGATGTTTATATAAATGTGATAATATGCGTAATACAGTACGCGGAAAAGAATGGTTGTAACTTACTTGAATTATTATTACGAACATTAATGTCAATTTAAATAGGATATATCGAACTAAATAATTTTTATACATTTACTAACGCGTCGTGCTATTATTATACCTAGCACCACAAAATTGCCCACGAAAATTTGTTTCCGTTACAGCATCTTTGTTGAAACGAAATTGAAATACCATATTTCTTCAGCCGGAATTGAAATGCCATCTCTTTTCAGCCGCAAACAAAATACCTATACCATCTTTGCTTAACCGCACTCGAAACACCATCATCTTTCTCGCAACCATCGATACGCTTGATAAAATAGACTGCAAAAAAATTAGAATAGCTTTTAGGCTACCAGTTACAGTAACAACACCCCACAGTATTACTTGCAATTAAGACCTTTTTGTCTTTGCAGTTAGTACTTTGACATGCATACAGTGTGGGCATAAACACAGAGGTCGTGACAGTTTTTTTTTTTCTTTTTTCAAAAGCAAATCTATCTTAATATATACTTCGTATAATCCAAAAACCGGTAACGTAGTAATTTTTCCGATTCCGGAGAAATCATTGATAGCTGTACTCTCAATTTGGAAGCGGTCCATTACCAAACCGAGCAGAATTCCTCTCAAGAAAAAGCATCAGAGCACTACCTACTGTTCAGGTGTTATCTGTTATTAGCGTCCTATCACACCCAAATTTACACGGGAGTTCTACCAGAACAGCTGCATCAGTGGTATATGGCTTATATCCCAATTTTTTGTCAGTGTAAAAAGAAGGTCGACTTCTTCCTAAAAAATCCGACCCTCCAAAGCTTAAAAGTAAAGTAATTGTAAAATCTCTTTTAAAAGTTTCACATGTTTATAAATGTTCCATGTCATTAGTATTATGAAATCTGCAGCGATGACTCGTCCACCCACGAGAGCTGCAAAAAGCGGAGTCGGATATAGCCCGTTGCCAAAGAGGCTCAGACTACCAAGACACGAGTGATCGAAAGCTCTACAGGCCGCGGCGGTTCAGGCGACACGCGCGCGTCTCCCCCACCCTGCCACGTGCGCTCCCTGACGCCAACAGCTGACGGTGTGCATACCTATATAGCAGGAGCTGGGCCGCGGACGCTGCACCGGGGCACGCGCCTCCTCTACTCGTCTAGCCCCTCTCGCCGCCTCGCGCTTGGCCACTCTCTCTCTCTCTCTCTCTCTCACTCTCTCAGTCGTTCGCTCTCTCCTCCTTCCCCTACCGCTGGCAGCGAATTTTCCTTTTCGCCGACTTTTTCCCCGGTTGGTCGACCGCGCGCGCGCCACTACTTCTGCGCCAGCGGCGCCGAGTGAAGAGCAGCACAGCAGCAGCGGCAGCAGCGGCAGCAGTAGCAGCGAATGCGCGAGAGCTAGTATACGTACATCCCGATTTCCTTGTAATAGCGGCGAGGATTCAGGCGCGCGCGCGCGCCACCGAGAGGACGGCAAGTGGGAGGGCAGAGCCAAGCGAGCGCGCGCGCACCAGTGACACTCGTCAGCCACCTTCGCTTGTGCACTCGTCAGTAAGTCAGTACCTCGGCAGCCTCGCTAGCGGACGCGAGCTTTCGGCCCTCTCCCGGCACACGTTCTCTCTCTCTCTCTATCTCTATCTCTCTCTCTCTCTCTCTCTCTCTCTCTCTCTTTCTCTGCCTGCCTCTGTCGTACCGCTACCTCTACCTCTCTCTCCCTCTCTCTCTCTCTGTCTCTCTGTCCGCGAACTCCGCCGACGTCTCCCTCCCTCTGGCTCTCTCCA
>UELU01145740.1:43710-61078 GCA_900490025.1 Megastigmus dorsalis
CGTTCTCTCTCTCTCTATCTCTATCTCTCTCTCTCTCTCTCTCTCTCTCTCTCTTTCTCTGCCTGCCTCTGTCGTACCGCTACCTCTACCTCTCTCTCTCTCTCTCTCTCTCGCTCTTTCTCTCCCAGTCGGTGCGCAGGCCCTCACTCTCCAGCTAGCCGCCAGTCGCGCGGTCGGGCAAAGCTCCGCGGCACATCGCAGCCGGTGACGCCGCCGGTGTCGCCGGTGCCAGCACACCGAGTCGACCCGCGTCTCCTCGGCCATATAGTGAACCGACGACCAGCTGTTGTCGCTACGCGCAGTGCCAGTGCTCCCGCGAGGTCGCCTCCGTGTTGGAATCGATCGGCGGTGTCGCCGCGGCCGATGGGAGCGGGAGGCCGCGGCCCCTCGGCCGCTGAATGAAGCGTAGACTACCCGGAGCGGCTCTCGTCAGACTCGGGAACGAGCCGCCCGCGCCGATGCCAGTCCGGGGCGATGCGCCCAACGGCCGCTCGGCCGCAGCAGCCCATCGAGTGCACCTGATCCTCTCGGTGCTCGTGCGTGCCGCCATGTCCTCGGATAAAATGGACGGAGCCCTCGTCCAGAGGTAGATCGGGGAGATCAGCGGCGGCGGCCTCAGGACGGATCGGTGCGCGCAAGGAGCCGAGGATACGATACTGGGATCTTAGCTGCTGCCTCGGAGAATGAGTGAGCTGGCAATGCTGAGTCGCCAGTCGAGCTTGGGCTGAAGTGTGGAACGAGTCCAGACACATCGAAGAACAAGCGGGTGGCAGGGGGATGCTGGCCCTCTCTCATTCAGGGCTCGAGCCTCCAAAGCCGTCCCTGCGAGGAGGAAGCCCCTACCTGCCACTGTCCGCCTCTCTCTGCCTCTGCCTCTGTCCGTTTCTGCCTCTGCCTCTGTCTCTACCTCTGACTCGGCACCTGCATCAGCATCTGCATCTGCATCTGCATCTGCATCGATCTCAGTCGCAATCCTCCTCTCTCTAGCCCCTCGAAAAACACAACTCGCATCTTCTGGAATGATGGTACGTGGGCCTATCGTTAACACTTCATCGGACAAATTCATTTTCTTCCTCTCCCTGTCCCTTTTTCTTTATTTTACGCCCAATTATTTACACTTGTGCAGTGTAGTTTAATTATCTGTAACGTACTTTTTATCAAACCCAAAGTTTCTTAACCTTTCGTACAATTAAATATCGTGTGCTCTGCAATACAAAACTATTGAATACAATGAATAGTAACAATATACAAGTTAAGTATTAGTATATTATTGGTCAACTAGTCGGAATGATGAGAAATGCAGTAAAATCTCTTATGGCTATGTAAACAGAATGAGTTTCTTTATTTACGTATAATACATTAAATTATTCCATAATTTATATTCCACACAAAATCAAAATTAATAACCATACGAATAAGTAGTTTAAATTAATTTGCTTTAGCTTGTGCTGCTGCACGGTACTCGCGATTAGTTAGCCAGCCTTGTAATTTTGGTTGGGATACCTATCTGATGTAAAATCAGCATGGTTTGGAAAGGGAGTTTATACCGTCTCGATCAGATGTCTGCGCTTTCAATTCCGGAAAATTACTTTTAAAAGACCTTTTTAACCGATTGTTGATTGCATACATATAGCGTATTTTTGTATATATATATATATACTTTGAAATAAGAATTTATTATTTGATAGGGAAACTTAAAAAATTGTTCTCTACGACAATTTAAAAATATGCACCTACTTGTTCCTGCCATACAAATTTTAAAGACGAAAATGCACTATGGATATACGATAGGCACATTATAAGTATAAACTGGCCCACTCTAACTTTCATGATCTGCTAAACATCAACGTGTCTTAGAAATGTAGACATATTTTAATCTTAGATAGGACAGACTTGATAGTTAAAAATTTTTTATTATTTTTTTAATAACAATTAATCCTATACAGAAAAGTAAACTTTAAAAAAATAAACTTTGTATAAAATATTCTATAAAATGCTTCTATATGTATAGTAAAAATTACGGATAGAAATTTTTTTGTCTTATCGGCTGTATTTTTTCCTTTAGATTGTATACGTAACATTTGTTTGACAGTATATTAAAAATCTTTCTTCAAAAACGTGTGTATGTTCATTATTGTTTGCATGTGGGAGCGAAGGTGAGTCCACATGTATACAATTATTGGGAGATAACTCGTAGGGGGAAGCCATCCCTTCGGGGGTAAATGTGTCCAAAATTGAAAAAAATCATAAAATCCAAACTAAAAATTATACCAGTTCTATACTCACGTACACCTTGTTTAGCATCCCACAATACTGCAAATTTTTTTTTCAATTTTGCACACATTTACCCCCAAAGGGGTGGCTTCCTCTACGTGATATCTCCCAAAAAATTTTCTGCAGTATTGTGGGATGCTAAGCAAGGTGTACGTGCAGTATGGAACTGGTGTAATTTTTAGTTTGGATTTTGATCCGATGAGTACTATGCCTACCCTATCAACATACAGTAGGGGTACTTTTTAGGGGTTGTAATTCATGCTAGTACGTTTTTTTGTTGTTTTGAGTCATCAACTTCAGACTCATTCAATTTTTATACCATAACGAATACTAAACTCTTCAGAAATCAATGATGCGTATCAAAATTAGTTTGTATGCAGAATTTAAAGAAAATCTGTATAAAATCAATTTGTCGAAGAACGTCTTCTAGGGGAAACCGCTGACATAGTTACCGACAATTACAGTTTCATACTTTTTTCGTTCAATTTTCAATATAGTAACATTTTTCGAGTTGAGCCCAATTCTCTGTAGTCTACAGATAGCAGTATTGCAGCAGAAATTAAATTTTAGCTCTTTAAAAAAGTCGTATCATTACCACTAGACTGTCTTATCGATCGGATATTGAATAATTAGATATTACTAAATAAATATTTGAAATTATGCAAATCCAAAATGCAGGTACACTTCGTCTATGAATTATCTATCACCAATCAGTTCAAGTTTCAAGTGAATATTGCAATTACATTTTTAAAAATTCCTCTTCCAACAAAAATCGCTCACTTTGAAATATAAATTTTTGAAGGTGTCATTGAAATATTTACTTGGGACTTCACCAAATGATAGATAATTCATAGACGTAAGTAATGGACCCGTATTTTCGATTTCTATAATTCAAAGTATTTTTTTAATTAATGCAAATTATTATATAAAATGTAAGGTAGGACATTTAAAATGTTAATTGACTACTACACCCTTCTAAGTATTGATAAACTAAGACTATTAGTAAAATCTGACATCCTTCCTTATTTACAACATAGGCGTACTATGCTTAAAAAGGTTTGGTAGTAACTACGCTAGTCAAAACGAGAAAAAGAGAGAGACAGAGAGACGTGCGGTCGCTGCTCTAATTCCGAGCAGTTTGAAATTGGCATTACTCAAAGAATTATTGATGATAAAAATGTGCAAAAAAATTTATCAACATTCTTGAATCTATGTACAAACATGTAGTATTATTTGAACAAATTCAAACTACCGTTAGTTGGGTTTAAAAAATGTAAAACAAATTGCGCATATTGATATGTTTATCTTTTGATAAATGTCTGTTATGAGTTTTTGAAAATTGAAACATTTCATGCGTAATATTATTCATTAGATACTAAAGTAGATTTTCACAAAGTTTGAAATGATAATTTTCAACAGAAAATATTTTGGAAGTTATTTAGTAAATAATATATCGACCTGGGTAACATTCTTTCTTATTTCTTAATTTATTGTTAATATTCTAGGTACCTTCTAAGTATTTTTTAAATTAATACAAAATCCTTAGATATTATTATATCATGTAAAAAAATTTCGATCCAATCTTAGCGTCAATTATTTTGTTATAGGTAATTGAATACAATGAAAACACATTTTTCCGTGAGAGTCCATATTAAAAAGTGCAAAATTAAAATAATTATTTTTCTGCTCGAAGGTACCCTAGCCTTCTGAAACTTGACATGTTGACATGGATTCTATGTATGTAAAACTTAACTTGTGTACAAAATTTCATAATTTTTTTAGCGTTATTTCTATTCACTATAGAATCTCTTTAAAGATTTAGGCGTCTCCAACTTGACAGGTGCAATAGGTGGGCTTAGCAGTAAAAATTTGTTTATATTGCTAGGGATACTGCAGAGAGAGCATCGGGAAAAGCGAACTGCTATTTGTGGACAATAGATATCCGCCTAACGTAGACTAACGGTATTCTATCTCTTGCCCGCTCATTCGTTCAATTATAGGGAGGCAAAGCATCCGTAGTGCACTCGCTCAGTCTCTCTCTCTCCCTCTCTCCTCTCTATGGGCTCGTTGTTACATTCTCCAGTGCGGCACGATATTCCGTTGCACCCGAAGAACGGTTTACTGTGCTGCATCGGTCAGGTTCATCTAATCACATACCCCTCTAATTTTGTACCGTATATGTCGTTGTATTTATTTTTCCGATAATTTTTTTATCTCATATTTTCTAACTACATTTAAATAAAACCACACGTTTACAAATCTAAAGATCTTCCTTAAATAAAGTAGTGCTCTGATCTTGAATTATTGCAATCACACAACATGAACTTATTTTCTTCGATGAATCATTCAGACAAAAGATACTGATCGCGGAATCATTTGTTATACAGATATAGATCTATACTTACTTTGAAAAAATTACAAAAACGTAATATATAGAAGAGGGCGTGGGAGTACCTTGAACAGTAGAGCATGAAGTGCATTATTTTTTTACAACATGCACTTGTTAACCCTTTATCTGACAGTGGGAAGTATCCACCTGAATTTTTTTGGTTTTTTATTTATAACTCATGTCTATGACGACGTATCAGTACGAAATAAGTTTTTCTATACTTATTAATATTTTATCTAAACACTAATATACAATTATTACAACAATTATGCATTTTGCAATTGTTATTAAACAAACAATGATGAAAATGTCACTTTTTCTCAAATTAATTCGTCCTGGAAGCTCCTGGGATGTAAATGAATTTCTAAATCATGGTCAAAATTGCAAAGTGCTATTTTCAGTTTATAAAAATTTATGTATATTCCTTTTCAAAAATGTGTCCGCCATATTGAAATTGCCATATTGAAATCAGTGACCCCGAAAATATATGGATGTGATGAGAAGTGTTTAATATTATTACCAGGATAAATGTGCTAGTTAAAGGGTTAAGGTCAATGTTTTTTCAAACTCAGATAATCTAGCTGTATATTTGGTAACTAAAATAAAAAGTTTAATATTAACATACTTTATTTAAAAATTTAGGAAAGAAGTCAAGAAATTTAAAATAAGGCAGACATTTATACCGCTTTTTATTTAGAATTAAATATTGAATCTGTCACTATATTTATATGTAAAGATGTCAAAGAAATATTAATTATAATGTAAGAAATTGATAATTGAAAGAAAAGTTAAGAATAAAATCGTTTGAACATTCAAAATTCTCGACAGTGGCGTATATTGAGCGCTTCAAACAGATTAATTCGAATTTAATCGGTCTTTAACACGCAAAAGGAATAAGTCGCATGAAATAAGAATCGACACTAATATGAGTATATATATATACAAAAAAATAAAGAAGGATAAAAAGTTTATTAAAGTTAATTTTGTCTATAGTAAAACGACATACTTCTTTAATTGAAAACTATAAATTTTTCTCTATCAGAAAATAATGTTTCTACAATCTTAAGTAAACAGTAATAAAAAATAGAAGAAATGACGTCTTACTTTATAAATGTATAGTAAGTGGAAGGATGTTTTACGGGGCTCACCAAGAGCTGAGAAAAAGAGAAGGAGCGTTGTTCACTCTCAAGTACTTTCTGATGAAAATACCCACGCTGCGGCTAATAATACAGGGGCGCGAATATAAACTGGCGTGATCTAACAGCTTCCAATGCAAAGCAAGATGCGCTTGGAAGCAGAGTTTGAGAATTATAAAGATCTTAGCACGACTCTATTTTATTACTTATTCGCGTTTAAAAATTTTATTCTATTTCGTTCAATGAACTGCTTATATACAACTTTTCGAAGTTAAAATTTTGGACTCTCTTAAGCTTAATCATAATCACTATTATATTTAAAAGTATAAGCTGTAATAAATATTAAGGCGGAACTGTTTTCTAATGTAATTTTCTTCGACTTATCTGGTATTATTCATATGGATTTCGAGATTAAATAAATTGAAAAAATTCCTGAAAAAACGTAGCCGAGTTGGTGGCTAGCCCGCAGCCAGTTTTGGTTGAATTAGCGAGTTTTTAGACGTACAACTGACTTAGCAGCGGAGTAATCCCGGCTATTTCGCCACAATTTTAAAACGAAAACTGACTAAGAACTCGGCTATTTTAAGAATGGCATTTCTTATTTATTTATTATTTTTTACTCGATTTGAACTCAATATATTAAATGTTATGATCATTATAGATGATAGAGATATTGTATTTTATTGAATTTAATGTATTAACTTGACAATTAATGATTCATCGAGGAAGTTGAGCGTTTCACCGGTATCACGAGAGCGAGAGAGATGGGATGTGTGTGGACTGTAGCGGGGCTACGGTCGACAGCTTAAGTACCTATTTTCCCTCTCTTTTGTGAGTCCCAACATAACAAAGCAAGCACGGACAGGTTCCCTCACTACACGGAGAGAAATTCCCAAGTAAAAATTACAATAGTATTTTGTAATCCAATCACAGACTGTCAAAAGTGGAAAAATTATAATAGTTCCTAGTAAAAATTATTATAAATAATAGTAAAATTTTATAAACCTGGTAAAATTTACCAGAAACTATTCTAATTTTTCCACTTTTGACAGTCTGTGATTGGATTACAAAGTACTATAGTAATTTTTACTTGGGAATTTCTCTCCGTGTAGTACACGGAGAAAAATTTGGAAAGGATTTATGTTAATAACATTGTAACCTATTTCTTCAATTGTCAGTCGAGACACTTTGTGTCAATTATAGAGGTTATGTTCTTCAATGCAGCGCCGAGGTGCTGAGCCTCGGCCGATGGGAAGAAAATCCGTCCAACTGCCGAGGCACGAAGAATTAGAAAGGAAGTGAAGAAGAAGAGGAGAGAGAAAGAGAAGAGGGGAAGCATATATATAGTTGTAAACAAAACACTCATCAAAACATTACCCCCTCCTTTCTACTTCTTCGTGCCTCGGCAGTTGGGCGGATTTTCTTCCCATCGGCCGAAGCCCAGCACCTCGGCGCTGCATTGAAGAACATAGCCTCCTCTATTGACACTGAATGTCTCGACTGACAATTGAAGAAATAGGTGTCCATGGTTACTGACATAAATCCTTTCCAAATTTCTCTCCGTGTAGAAACTTTGTCAGCGTTCACAATATATTCGTTCAAAAAATGAACGTTATGATCAGCATGGCTGCTTCCCTCTCTTAAACATAACCCTGTCAATGTACGTCACGCTGACGTACGTCACTGACTCTCGATTGAACAATGCAATTTTTTTGATAGATTACGGGAGAATTTTCTCACTTCTTAAACAATTTTAGCCTAATACTGTTATTTATGTTGCTCTTTAGCATTTTATTATTAATAGTTTATGAAGAAAACTATGAGCAGCATATAATTAATAAGCTTAATTTTCGCAATCTGATTAATTTCACCTAGATCGTAATCAAATCTTTCCATTAATCTTTCTAATCTAAATGTCAAGTACTGGAGAAATTTATGATGCACACTTTCCAGCTTTTTTAAATCCAATGAGTACGAAACTTCATGAAAATCGCATGTGTTCATGAAATAGCCCTTTACGTACAATGTATCGAAATAGTATATCCTATATGAAACTATCCACATTACACACTGAAAAAGGATTTTTTACCAGCGGACTTTAGCCATATATATACAGGTATATAATAGTAGTACAACTTTACGCAAACAAATCATAAGCTATTGTACGCAACACTTGCACTCAGGTTATCTCCTTCACTCCTTAGTCTTAACAACATTGACTTAGATATATAGGATTAAGAAATCTTTGCTTATCATTAATAACGTTTATAAAATCAGACCCGTGGAAAGGCAAAATTTTGGAAGAGCAAAATATTAAGTATACAAACATCTATAAGTTTTTCACCATTACGTATTATTTATCATTTTGGCGTAAACCTGCGTATCCAAACAAAACGAACTTCCCAAATTCTAAAATGCCAATCGCTGTAATTATGCTGGCGTACGTCAGTTTAGTATTAAAAGGTATACCTAAACAACTTTATAAAAAAGTGAAAGCGATAACATACAAGCTGATAATACATTGAAAGAAAACATTGATTAAAACAGAAATCAGTCATTGTGTAATTTTTGTATTGCAATATATAACGATAGGATAATTTTGTGATTGCAGCAACAAAAATTCTTGAAGCGGGCAGCTGAAGACTTGGAGACGGGGGCTGGCGGCAGTGCCGAGGCAAACTTCGGCGAGCCAGCAGTTAAGTTACAATGTACGCAATCTGCAAGTACCGGTATTCCCCATCATGCTCACAGTCAACATCAGTCCGGCAATGCTACTCCAAATCCTGGTCCGAACAGCAACGCCGGTGGAGCCGGCTCCGGATCACAGCCGCCTTCAAGCGGCTCCCAAGGTTTGTTTTATTCATCTTGAACAGGATAAATCTGTGGATTTGGAATTTGTAGTACGGGAGTAATGTCTAAACTAAAACCCAGACAATATGAAGACTAATGCTTTTTAATTAATTTTAATATAGGGACCAGTGTGTAACATTATGAACAAGACATAGTGATTAATATACGTACTTCTGATTTGTTCTAAAGTGCACTATAATTTAAATAAAAGGGAAATATTTGGCCTACGCATGCTGTCGTTTGCAATCAATAATGAGCCACAGACTAATCATGTATCACAGGCAACGGTATGCATAGGCCTAATATTTTCATTTCATTCTTTACAAATTCACAAAATTTGGTTTACTGAATAAAAGAACAGGATGTATAAGTACTATGTATCGTTCCGGATAATGTTACTCATTGGTGCCTATTATAAATTTTATAATGTTAGAAAAATTAATCAGAATTCAATTTAAAAAATGAATCAACAGTCTTCATATTTAGTTTAGATATTATCTCCGTACTTCAAGCACTAAACCCGTCGATGATAGCGCTGACTGCTACCATGTATGTAGTGACTTTCCGTCATTAACATTTTATCCATCTGATACACGGAAAAACTCGGATGCTATAAAATACCATAACTAAAAGAACCACCATCTTACTTTAAAATTTTCATCGATACAATTAAATTTTCTCTTTGAGAAAACAGAAGGATAATATCATGACAAAGTTCCATTTTTTGATGGTTTCCAGCATAACATTAGCTCCTGGGACTAAAAATATATATCTGTCAAAAATGCGCATGCGCGCAATTTGTGCAATGTGTGTTAAAATTTTTTTAAATTTGGCAGCAAACAGAAATACCACTTTCGTAGGGCGCACTGGCGATGTGTTCTATGAAAGTGGTACTTTCACTCAATGCCGCATTTCAAAAAATGTTTTGATCGAATAAATATAATGTTCACACTTTACTTTATTAAGGTGATTACCAATATTAAAAACTTGACATATTTAAACTTTTAATTAAATTTTTTTGAAATTAATCAAGCAATGAAAGAGCATGAATTTTTTTTTAAAAATGATGCGTTATATAGTTGTCAAATAATTATTTTTTAATCATTTATTTGACTTTGAACATCTTTAACGTCTTCAGGTAACAAACTTGAGAAATTTATTTATAAATGACCCCGCACAAAACTTACGGAAATTATGTCTCGGTCAAATTCACTGAAAATGTAGTATAATGTAGTTGATGATATCCTGATCAAAAGTCTCCAACCACCCAGGCACGATATCCAACTGTGACTAGTTCTCGAGATACAGAGGGTCAAACATTTGATATTACATTGGACGGTATATCTATATAAAATCTTTTAATCTTATACTATCTTATATCTTATACTATATACTATATACTATTATACTACATACTATATACTATTATACTATATACTATATACTATTATACTATACTATACTATAATATAATAAAGAGACAGCGTTTGTTTGTACACGTCACTAAATCTCAAAAACTACTTAACCGATTACAACAAAATTTTGATAAGATACATTTTTGGCATCGTGGAGTAACATAGGCTAGGTTTTGTATTAAAATATATCATAAATTATTAAAAAAATAAATCAGGGACTACTTTACATACCCGTAGCGTAGTAATATAGGGGACAAACAGCGAGCCGCGGTCGGCCGGCGGAGTACTCGTGCAGTCGTGCGTCTGCCACCAGGCGGCGACGCACATCTGGTAGCGAACATGTACCTAAATAATTGTCGCCGAGGGTATAAGTAGGAGCGTGAAACCCGGTATGGAGCAAACCGTTTTTGAGTAAAATTTTGTGTACTCGATGTATTGTATCTTCCTTATCGAATTTTCTTACTGACGGTTTCGTTTTTGTAAATAATAGAAGTTCCTAATACTATTCTATTAAGAAATATTAATCCCCTAATTTATTTATGTACCAGGTTACAAATCAAAATTATGCGAAATAATATTATAGAAACTATTATTCTCGCAGGCCCTGCAAACAGTGAAATAGCAATAATTGCTAGCATCCCGATGATCCCAACTGAGTTACCCTTCCAATTTAAAAGACTATGATTTGGATACAGGAACTCAGCGGCGAACATTAACTAATCGCGATGAAAAAAATAACCTAAAAACTGCGTTTTGTTAGTAGCGTATCGTTTCAGAAAAAAATCGAAAAGTTATAGCTATTCAATTTCGCAGTAGAGTGGCTTGCGTTTACGCTAGAGATTGTTTAAAGATCCATAAATATGATGAAACATGTGCAAAATTTTTGCGGTTCACGTATATGTACTGGGTTTTGGTATTTATTATAACTATTAGCAATAAAGAAATAATTTTTTTAACAGAGTATGAGCACTAAGATGCATAAGTGAATGTGTGCGCCTGCGCAAGAGATCTAGGGATTATTTTATTTATACAACTTTCATTTAAAAACAGTTACTACTACTAAATAAGCAAAATAAAGAAATAAAACAATTTAATATATTTTCTAATGATTATTTCTTTAGTAATACATGCGGGCGCCGTAGGCGAAAAACATTGGGTCGGGGGATAAGAGGGTTTTGTTTATTATTACTGCTAATAATTATAATAAATGTTAAAACCAAGTACATATACGTGAAACGCAGAAATTTTGCAAACGTTTCATCATATTTATGTATCTTTAAACCATCTCTAGCGTAAACGCCAGCCACTTTACTGCAAAACTGAATAGCTACAACTTTTTGATTTTTTTATTAAAAAACTATTACAATTAACAAGTCACAGGGTCAAACGTTTAAATACGTAGGAATTGATTTACGATCAGATTGTTTTTCCCATGGTCAATTATATGTGGGACTCTTAAGGACTGGTAACTCTAAAAATCAGTTTATTTTATTGCCAGAAAATAAAAACGTAACAAATAGTGTCATATACTCAGAAATTTTCTAAATCTGTCATTAAAAAAGCAAAACATTATAAAACAATTACTATATTACGGCGAAGCCGCGACAGGGAGGGGGCTAGTCATTAATATATGGAAAACTATTCATTTTTGGATCTTGTAATCATCGACACTTTTAATCAGGAATTCATGATCTATATTATATTATATTTTCAGTTCATTTGATCGACTCCATAAATCCATTGTTCATGGGACCCACAAGAACCATAAAATGACCCACGATGAAGAGACTGAAAATAGAGTTTAATATAGTTCATGACTACCCGATTAAAAATGTCAATGGTCGCAAAGTCCAAAAGTAGATAGTTTTCGATATATTAAGGATTAAAAGGTTTTATATAGATATACTGTGCAATGTAAAATCAAATGTTAAACCCTCTGTATCTCGATAACTGGCCAATGTTAGATATTGTGCCCAGGGAGACTTCTGATCAGGGTATCGTAAACGACATTGTACTGCATTTTCAGTGACTTATTTGTCTGAAATACAATTTTCATAAGGTTTGTGCGGGATCCTTCATTGCTTTCTTCTAGAGAAAGTTTTATGATAGGGAAAAAAATTATAGCTTTTTTGTTACTCTATAACCTCAACCAAGAAAGGAGGATGCCCACGAGATTGGAATAAAAAGTAGAGTTTAGGGGCAACGTACGAAGACTACGTAATCACTTAGGACATCAAAAGACATTTAATTTTAAAAAAAAAACTTAGCCCCCTTACTTGAAGGGCAAGTTGATAAAAACAATTGCAAATCAGTGTCTTTCTATACTCATTTGTTTCTACTTCCATGTATTAAGGATAGGGAATACTGAAATCGGCCTTTTTTATATATATATTCCCTTTCAAGTAAGAGAGTTGATCTTTTTTTTAATGAAATATTTTTTCATACTCTAAATAATAGAGCAAGTTTTGTACGTTACTCTTAAAATTTTATTAAAAACTGGTGTCGGCATACTCTTTTAGATTATCTTGTGACGTTCAATTATTATACTTACAACAAAGTGAAATATTCTATATAAATATATCATTTAAAATCATTATAAATTAACACCTACAATGTGAAAACTATATTGCTACTTCGCTAAGTTAAGACAACGCAGATGACGACGTAATATGATAATCCAAGCTTTATTTATTAATAGCTCTTTTTTTCAAACGTCCTGAGTTTTTCTTTAACTTTAAACCCCCTAAACTTTTTATGAAAAAAATCGTTCCAAAATTTATTAATATAGATCTTAATAAAACTAATCTTCTCTGTTGAATTCTACTGTTATATCTGTTTTATAAAATGATTCTGAAGATCTGAGAGCCGTTTTACCAATAAAAAAACACAATTTTCGGTGATTTTTTTCGAGAATTCTCAAATCGTAATAAAAAGTATTCTTTGTTGTTACCTTTTAATAATAACTTTTTTCAAACCTTTTTTCATAACGGGTTACACTATAGAAAGTTCAGAAAAAATCTTATTAACTGAGAGAAAAGCTTTAAAGAGAAATTGTTTCCGTTTATAAATGCATTGCAATTGTACTACTATTGTGAGCGTATTAAAGCAAACACATGCAATAGTTTGAATTTTCAAAGTGCTCCGAGTATGACGGTGCAAAATACCGAAAAACTGAAAATCAGTCTAAAACTAGGGACACCGAATTAAGCACCCACTATTTTTTTCGACTAAGAGCACATCAAAATTGATGAAGGTTTTCGAAAGAACATATACTTCTTTATCAAATTTTAAGTTATTTGAAACAGTGCTCCTAATTTGACAGCGTGACGTAAAACGAATTTTTGAAAAGGCACTCTAATTTTAGCATTTTTAATACTTTTTCTCGCTTTTATGCTTTCTTATTATAATAAAAATGACACAATACTACTTTTTCAACTTTGACAAAGTATATTATCACTTATTCAATAAATCTGATGGTTTATAAAAGAAAAAAATAGTGATAAAATCGAATCTTTTGTCAAAGACCGAAAATTTCAAGTTTCTGAGATCTGCTCATATCTACTAGTAGCGAAAATTTTTTAAACAAAGGCACGAAATAAGCCTTTCTTTTATTTTGAAAAAATTGTAACGTAAAGTAGAAATTTTTTAATTAAAGCTAACACTGTTCCATGAAAAAATCAATGTTGAGAGAATTTTCTTGAGTGTGCTCTGAAATTTAATGATTTTTAATTTAAATCTTCAAAATTTCAAGTTCCTGAGATTTGCTCATATAGACTTATATTATATTCCGTTCATGGAAGTTCTATACTTCAATAGAATTGTTTTTCCTTTTTTTTGCCCTATCATAGGGGATGATTTCGGCACTTTTGAATTAATCAATGAATATACAAATTCCTCGATATTAAATTTGGATTCTGCGTCAAAAAATGCTTGGAAATCCGTGATTGCTGTGCCATAGCTAATAAATATTCATTTTTCGCAGGACTTTGTATTTTTTTATATGCACCTATATTACATCATGCATATCACAACTTCCATCCCTATACTATCTCAAAAACCAACCATATGCTTATCTTGATAATTTGTATTCAGTAACAATCATTTAGTTTCGTTTGAAACAAAATTCGAGGGTAAGAAAACGGGCGATTTTTGGGGTCACTCTTTATATATTTTTCATTAAAAATAACAAAATTCTAATTGGTTTAATATAGGTTGTAAAAAATTGAATATTGCATTCTGCTTATATTCACTGAGTTTTTTAATGGACCAGGACAACTCCTCCCCTTTGTCATGTGAAACAAGTGAATAATTCACACTCATTTCACTTATTCATTATAAAATTAGCTTTTCACTTATTCTAATGTCAAATTTCAATTATTCGTACGTGAAAAATATGTTCACATGCCGTTAAATAAAATTTTCACATTTTCGAATTTAGAGAGTATTATACCACACGCTCGGCAAGTTGAATTCAACGGATAAGTAAATCAATGACTAAATCCGTTTATTTGTCTGTGCAGCTGGAACCGGTGGTGGTGGCGGTGGCAACAGCGGTGGCGGTAACGCCACGGAGGGCCTCACCAAGTTTTCCGTCGAGATAGTGCAGCAACTTGAGTTCACGACCTCGGCTGCCAATTCACAGGCCCAGCAGATCTCGACAAACGTGACCGTCAAGGCCTTGACCAACACATCGGTCAAGAGCGATCTCGTGAGCGCGTCCGCCTCACCCAAGAGCGAACCCCAGTCGACGACAGCCGGCCGGAGTGGACCCAACGTCGCGGCGGCCCAGGCCCCTGCTTCTGCAGCCGCGGCCACTACTGCCGAAATCATCAGCAGTTTAGTCGAGTGCAAGCAGGAGCCCGATAACGACTTCGACCTCGAACAGTGCGCGGCCGCCCTCGAAAAAGACCCCTGTTTCCCCGGTTTCGTTGTAGACTTCATGGGCGACGAAGCCGCCGATGATGACGCCTTCAAGGACCTCATCTCCGAGATCTCGGACTTTCACCCGCAGATGGACTTCATCAAAGACTTTGACTTTGAGGAAAAGCCGCTCGACGGGCCCAACAATGGTCATATCAAGCTAGAGGATGACAAGGAGCCGGCCCACGCGGCCATGCACGCCCAGCAGCAGCACCAACAGCAACAGCAACAGCACCAGCACCAGCACCAGCACCAGCACCAGCACCAACAGCAACATCAACACCAGCAACGGCAACAACAGCAACAACAGCAGCAGCAACAGCAGCAACAACAGCAGCAGCAGCAACAACAGCAACAACAACAACAACAAACGGGACTGCAGACGTCGGCACAATACTCGCCGGCCGCGCGCATGGGCTACACGGGTCTCGACTTCAAGTCCGAGTTGAGTCCAGCCGCCCAGACCCTCAAGCAAATGGCGGAGCAGCACCAGCACAAGAGCCAGCAACTGGGCATGGCCAGCTTCAACCCCTCGGCCGCGGCGGCGGCTGCTGCTGCGGCCGCTGCTGCCGCCCGAGGCCCGAACGCGCGCTCTCCCTACGCTGAGTTCGGTCAGTTCGCCGCGGGACCTCCCGACTTCCTGGGCAGTCCAGGTGGCCAGCCAAGTGTCCCCTACCATAAGAGCAACGGTGCGGCCGCCGCGGTGCCTGTCGGCTTCCAAGCCCAGCAGCCGGACGTCTTCAGCCAACAGCAAGCGCAGTTCGAGCTGGGCAAGAGGCCAGGCCCGGGTCCGGGTCCGGGTCCGGGTCCGGTTCCGGGAGCAGCACAGCAGGCCCCACCGGCCGGGGCCGCCAAGGCGGCCGGGATCATGGGCTCGGGCGGCCCTGCTTACAAGCAGCAGTACTCGCCATATGGGAGTCCAGGCTCGTTGCCGAACCACGGGAGCCCGGGCTACCCGCTGCCGCCGCGGATCCCACAGGCTACGGGTGCCGGTCCGGGACCGGGGCCGGGGCCTCAACCGGGCTTTAGCAGCTCGACGCCACCTCGGCCCCCCTCGGGATCGGGTACCTCAACTATCCAGATCAATCAGGCGCAGCAACTGCATATCAACAACCCTACACATCAGATTCAGGTGAGTGTTTCTTTATTGTTTGTAGGTCTGGCCTAGAATAGGGATTGAGTTTTTTGGTTTAGTCCTGAAACCCGTGCTAGCATCAATTGGTAACCGTAGTGACCACTAGCAATAAGCTTTTCTATATTTCATTACATTTCAGCCTTTCATTCACTTATTATTTGTAAGCAGAATATTTTTCGATTACTCTGTAGCTTTTGATGTAACAAAAATTTAATTTATTAATCTTCTTCTTTTTGTGAGCAAGTATTATTATTAGATTTGTATGCTTTATAAAAGTATTAACGTTAGATAAAATACAACATACTTTTTTTACTAAGCTCAGCAAATGAGTTTTCTAATAAGTTTTGTACACTCTATGCCTATACATATTAGATAAAGTAGTAGTTCACTAAGCCTCTAATCAAAATATAAAAAGTACAAAGTAAATAGAAACCAAGTTTAACAAGATTTAATAACAGAAATCAATAGTTTCTCTTTCAGAGTCTGGCAAGAAAATTTAAAAATTTTCAAAAGAAAAAATTATGTACATTTTGAGTCGTCATGTTTAATTTTCGATTGAAAAATTTTGATGCTGGAATCTGAAAGAGCAACTCTTTTTACATAACAAAACATACTTTTTTATCATCTTATCTTATCTTATCTTACATTATATTATATTAAAGATCTATTGTTCAGTGGTCAGTCAGGAAATAGTCGGTCAGTCTATGACGTCAGACCCTACTCAATAAAGATGAACCATTGTGTGGGTGTATAGTGTTGAGTGTATATGTAAGTATGTGAGTGGGCGAATAGGTGCGTGTTTATGTACGCGTACGTGGATGTGTGTGTATCAATGCGTGTATGCGTGAATGTGTGCACGCGTGTATATGTGCGTGTGGGTGTAGATTGAGGGTGTGTGTGCGGGAGTGTAGGGTAGACTGGGGTATTGGGAGTCACTTAAGCTATGGCCGCTATATCCTTTTATTTACAGAAGTTTTTTTTATTCTAAAGAATTATTTTATTAGTTTATAGCATCTGCTATCAATATGCACAAGAAAAATTTAGCTGAGAACACATTTTATTTTATATGAAACTGAAATAAAAAAATTGAAAATGACCCGAATTACACTCAGTGTTGGGGTAATTAGGATCACAATTTATTTATTAATTAAAAGAAGAACAATCACTTCTAGCATATTTTTCAAGCTTTAAATAATTTGTGATAAATATTATTTATACGTAAAGTTCGTAATTCTATCACTATAAGTTT